>CM059427.1:93574384-93791391 GCA_030390025.1 Squalus acanthias | reverse complement strand
CAACGCAAGTCAGCCCATTCAATGCGAGTCAGACCATTCAATGCGAGTCAGACCATTCAACACGAGTCGGCCCATTCAACGTGAGTCAGACCATTCAATGTGGGTCGGCACATTCAACGCGAGTCGGCACATTCAACGCGAGTCGGCCCATTCAGCGCAGGTCGTACCATTCAATGTGGGTCGGCCCATTCAACTCGGGTCGACACATTCAATGCGGGTCGGCCCATTCAACGCGAGTCGGTCCATTGAAAGCGGGTCGACCCATTCAATGCGGGTCGACCCATTCAACGCGAGTCGGCCCATTCAACGCGGGTCGACCCATTCAATGCGGGTCGACCCATTCAACGCGAGTCAACACATTCAACCCGGGTCGGCCCATTAAATGCGAGTCAGACCATTCAACACGATTCAGCCCATTTAACAGGGGTTGCCCCATTCAACATGAGTCAGACCATTCAACGCGGGTCGGCCAATTTGGTGAGAGTCAGCCCATTCAACGCGGGATGGCCCATTCAATGCGAGTCAGCCCATTCAACGGGAGTCAACACATTCAACGCGATTCGGCCCATTCAACGTGAGTCAGACCATTCAATGTGGGTCGGCCCATTTAACGCGAGTCAGACCATTCAATGCGGGTCGGCCAATTCAACGCGAGTCAGACCATTCAACGCGGGTCAGTCCATTCAATGCTGGTCAGCCCATTCAACGTGAGTCAGACCATTCAACGCGGGTCGGCCCATTCAACGCGAGTCAGACCATTCAACGCGTGTCAGTCCATTCAATGCTGGTCGGCCCATTCAACGCGAGTCAGACCATTCAACGTGAGTCGGCCCATTCAACGTGAGTCAAGCCATTCAATGTGGGTCAGCACATTCAACGCGAGTCGGCACATTCAACGCGAGTCGGCCCATTCAGCGCAGGTCGTACCATTCAATGTGGGTCGGCCCATTCAACTCGGGTCGACACATTCAATGCGGGTCGGCCCATTCAACGCGAGTCGGCCCATTCAACGCGGGTCGACCCATTCAATGCGGGTCGACCCATTCAACGCGAGTCGCCCATTCAACGCGGGTCGACCCATTCAATGCGGGTCGACCCATTCAACGCGAGTCGACCCATTCAACGCAGGTCGGCCCATTCAATGCGAGTCAGACCATTCAACGCGGGTCGGCCCATTCAACGCAAGTCAGACCATTCAACACGAGTCAGACCATTCAACGCGAGTCAGACCATTCAACGCGAGTCAGACCATTCAATGCGGGTCTGCCCATTCAACACGTTTCGGCCCATTCAACGCGAGTCAGACCATTCAACGCGAGTCGGCCCATTCAACGTGAGTCAGACCATTCAACGCGGGTCGGCCCATTCAACGCGAGTCAGACCATTCAACGCAGGTTGGCCCATTCAACGCGAGTCAGACCATTCAACGTGAGTCAGACCATTCAACGCGAGTCGGCCCATTCAACGCGGGTTGGCCCATTCAACGCGGGTCGGCCCATTCAACGCGGGTCGGCCCATTCAACGCGAGTCAGACCATTCAACGCAGGTTGGCCCATTCAACGCGAGTCAGACCATTCAACGTGAGTCAGACCATTCAACGCGAGTCGGCCCATTCAACGCGGGTTGGCCCATTCAACGCGGGTCGGCCCATTCAACGCGGGTCGGACCATTCAACGCGGGTCGGACCATTCAACGCGAGTCAGACCATTCAACGTGGGTCGGCCCATTCAACGCGAGTCAGACCATTCAATTCGGGTCGGCCCATTCAACACGATTCGGCCCATTCAACGCGAGTCAAACCATTCAACGCGAGTCGGCCCATTCAACGCGAGTCAGACCATTCAACGCAGGTCGGCCCATTCAACGCGAGTCAGACCATTCAATGCGAGTCAGACCATTCAACGCGAGTCAGACCATTCAACGCAGGTCGGCCCATTCAACGCGAGTCAGACCATTCAACGCGAGTCAGACCATTCAACGCAGGTCGCACCATTCAACGCGGGTCGGCCCATTCAACGCGAGTCAGCCCATTCAATGCGGGTCGGACCATTCAACGCGTGTCGGACCATTCAACGCGGGTCGGCACCTTCAAAGCGAGTCGGCCCATTCAACGGGAGTCGGCCCATTCAACGCAGGTTGGCCCATTCAACGCGGGTCGGCCCATTCAACACGAGTCAGCCCATTCAACGCGTGTCGGCCCATTCAACGCAGGTTGGCCCATTCAACGCGGGTCGGCCCATTCAATGCGAGTCGGCCCATTCAACGCGGGTCGGACCATTCAACGCGGGTCGGCCCATTCAACGCGGGACGGCCCATTCAACGAGAGTCAGCCCATTCAAAGCGGGTCAGCCCATTCAACACGGGTTGGCCCATTCAACGCGGGTCAGCCCATTCAACGCGAGTCGGCCCATTCAACGCGGGTCGGACCATTCAACGCGGGACGGCCCATTCAACGAGAGTCAGCCCATTCAAAGCGGGTCAGCCCATTCAACGCGGGTCGGCCCATTTAACGTGGGATGGCCCATTCAACGCGGGTCGGCCCATTCAACGCAAGTCAGCCCATTCAATGCGAGTTGGCCCATTCAACGCGGGTCGGCCCATTTAACGTGGGATGGCCCATTCAACGCGGGTCGGCCCATTCAACGCAAGTCAGCCCATTCAATGCGAGTCGGCCCATTCAACGCGGGTCGGCCCATTTAACGTGGGATGGCCCATTCAATGCGAGTCGGCCCATTCAACGCAAGTCAGCCCATTCAATGCGAGTTGGCCCATTCAACGCGAGTCAGACCATTCAACGCGAGTCGGCCCATTCAACGCGAGTCAGACCATTCAACGCGGGTCGGCCCATTCAACGCGAGTCAGACCATTCAACGCAGGTCGGCCCATTCAACGCGAGTCAGACCATTCAACGTGAGTCAGACCATTCAACGCGAGTCGGCCCATTCAACGCGGGTCGGCCCATTCAACGCGAGTCAGACCATTCAACGTGGGTCGGCCCATTCAACGCGAGTCAGACCATTCAATTCGGGTCGGCCCATTCAACACGATTCGGCCCATTCAACGCGAGTCAGACCATTCAACGCGAGTCGGCCCATTCAACGCGAGTCAGACCATTCAACGCAGGTCGGCCCATTCAACGCGAGTCAGACCATTCAATGCGAGTCAGACCATTCAACGCAAGTCAGACCATTCAACGCAGGTCGGCCCATTCAACGCGAGTCAGACCATTCAACGCGAGTCAGACCATTCAACGTGGGTCGCACCATTCAACGCGGGTCGGCCCATTCAACGCGAGTCAGCCCATTCAATGCGGGTCGGACCATTCAACGCGTGTCGGACCATTCAACGCGGGTCGGCACCTTCAAAGCGAGTCGGCCCATTCAACGGGAGTCGGCCCATTCAACGCAGGTTGGCCCATTCAACGCGGGTCGGCCCATTCAACACGAGTCAGCCCATTCAACGCAGGTCGGCCCATTCAACGCGAGTCAGACCATTCAATGCGAGTCAGACCATTCAACGCAAGTCAGACCATTCAACGCAGGTCGGCCCATTCAACGCGAGTCAGACCATTCAACGCGAGTCAGACCATTCAACGCAGGTCGCACCATTCAACGCGGGTCGGCCCATTCAACGCGAGTCAGCCCATTCAATGCGGGTCGGACCATTCAACGCGTGTCGGACCATTCAACGCGGGTCGGCACCTTCAAAGCGAGTCGGCCCATTCAACGGGAGTCGGCCCATTCAACGCAGGTTGGCCCATTCAACGCGGGTCGGCCCATTCAACACGAGTCAGCCCATTCAACGCGTGTCGGCCCATTCAACGCAGGTTGGCCCATTCAACGCGGGTCGGCCCATTCAACGCGAGTCGGCCCATTCAACGCGGGTCGGACCATTCAACGCGGGTCGGCCCATTCAACGCGGGACGGCCCATTCAACGAGAGTCAGCTCATTCAAAGCGGGTCAGCCCATTCAACACGGGTTGGCCCATTCAACGCGGGTCAGCCCATTCAACGCGAGTCGGCCCATTCAACGCGGGTCGGACCATTCAACGCGGGACGGCCCATTCAACGAGAGTCAGCCCATTCAAAGCGGGTCAGCCCATTCAACGCGGGTCGGCCCATTTAACGTGGGATGGCCCATTCAACGCGGGTCGGCCCATTCAACGCAAGTCAGCCCATTCAACGCGTGTCGGCCCATTCAACGCGGGTCGGCCCATTCAACGCGAGTCAGACCATTCAACGTGGGTCGGCCCATTCAACGCGAGTCAGACCATTCAATTCGGGTCGGCCCATTCAACACGATTCGGCCCATTCAACGCGAGTCAGACCATTCAACGCGAGTCGGCCCATTCAACGCGAGTCAGACCATTCAACGCAGGTCGGCCCATTCAACGCGAGTCAGACCATTCAATGCGAGTCAGACCATTCAACGCAAGTCAGACCATTCAACGCAGGTCGGCCCATTCAACGCGAGTCAGACCATTCAACGCGAGTCAGACATTCAACGCGGGTCGCACCATTCAACGCGGGTCGGCCCATTCAACGCGAGTCAGCCCATTCAATGCGGGTCGGACCATTCAACGCGTGTCGGACCATTCAACGCGGGTCGGCACCTTCAAAGCGAGTCGGCCCATTCAACGGGAGTCGGCCCATTCAACGCAGGTTGGCCCATTCAACGCGGGTCGGCCCATTCAACACGAGTCAGCCCATTCAACGCAGGTCGGCCCATTCAACGCGAGTCAGACCATTCAATGCGAGTCAGACCATTCAACGCAAGTCAGACCATTCAACGCAGGTCGGCCCATTCAACGCGAGTCAGACCATTCAACGCGAGTCAGACCATTCAACGCGGGTCGCACCATTCAACGCGGGTCGGCCCATTCAACGCGAGTCAGCCCATTCAATGCGGGTCGGACCATTCAACGCGTGTCGGACCATTCAACGCGGGTCGGCACCTTCAAAGCGAGTCGGCCCATTCAACGGGAGTCGGCCCATTCAACGCAGGTTGGCCCATTCAACGCGGGTCGGCCCATTCAACACGAGTCAGCCCATTCAACGCGTGTCGGCCCATTCAACGCAGGTTGGCCCATTCAACGCGGGTCGGCCCATTCAACGCGAGTCGGCCCATTCAACGCGGGTCGGACCATTCAACGCGGGTCGGCCCATTCAACGCGGGACGGCCCATTCAACGAGAGTCAGCCCATTCAAAGCGGGTCAGCCCATTCAACACGGGTTGGCCCATTCAACGCGGGTCAGCCCATTCAACGCGAGTCGGCCCATTCAAGTCGGGTCTGACCATTCAACGCGGGTCGGCCCATTCAACGCGGGACGGCCCATTCAACGAGAGTCAGCCCATTCAAAGCGGGTCAGCCCATTCAACGCGTGTCGGCCCATTCAACGCGGGTTGGCCCATTCAACGCGGGTCGGCCCATTCAACGCGAGTCGGCCCATTCAACGCGGGTCGGACCATTCAACGCGGGTCGGCCCATTCAACGCGGGACGGCCCATTCAACGAGAGTCAGCCCATTCAAAGCGGGTCAGCCCATTCAACGCGGGTCGGCCCATTTAACGTGGGATGGCCCATTCAACGCGGGTCGGCCCATTCAACGCAAGTCAGCCCATTCAATGCGAGTCGGCCCATTCAACGCGGGTCGGCCCATTTAACGTGGGATGGCCCATTCAACGCGGGTCGGCCCATTCAACGCAAGTCAGCCCATTCAATGCGAGTCGGCCCATTCAACGCGAGTCAGACCATTCAACGCGAGTCGGCCCATTCAACGCAAGTCAGACCATTCAACGCGGGGCGGCCCATTCAACGCGAGTCAGACCATTCAACGCAGGTCGGCCCATTCAACGCGAGTCAGACCATTCAACGTGAGTCAAACCATTCAACGCGTGTCGGCCCATTCAACGCGGGTTGGCCCATTCAACGCGGTTCGGCCCATTCAACGCGGGTCGGACCATTCAACGCGGGTCGGCCCATTCAACGCGAGTCAGACCATTCAACGTGGGTCGGCCCATTCAACGCGAGTCAGACCATTCAATTCGGGTCGGCCCATTCAACACGATTCGGCCCATTCAACGCGAGTCAGACCATTCAACGCGAGTCGGCCCATTCAACGCGAGTCAGACCATTCAACGCAGGTCGGCCCATTCAACGCGAGTCAGACCATTCAATGCGAGTCAGACCATTCAACACGAGTCAGACCATTCAACGCAGGTCGGCCCATTCAACGCGAGTCAGACCATTCAACGCGAGTCAGACCATTCAACACGGGTCGCACCATTCAACGCGGGTCGGCCCATTCAACGCGAGTCAGCCCATTCAATGCGGGTCGGACCATTCAACGCGTGTCGGACCATTCAACGCGGGTCGGCACCTTCAAAGCGAGTCGGCCCATTCAACGGGAGTCGGCCCATTCAACGCAGGTTGGCCCATTCAACGCGGGTCGGCCCATTCAACACGAGTCAGCCCATTCAACGCGTGTCGGCCCATTCAACGCAGGTTGGCCCATTCAACGCGGGTCGGCCCATTCAACGCGAGTCGGCCCATTCAACGCGGGTCGGACCATTCAACGCGGGTCGGCCCATTCAACGCGGGATGGCCCATTCAACGAGAGTCAGCCCATTCAAAGCGGGTCAGCCCATTCAACACGGGTTGGCCCATTCAACGCGGGTCGGCCCATTCAACGCGAGTCGGCCCATTCAACGCGGGTCGGACCATTCAACGCGGGTCGGCCCATTCAACGCGGGACGGCCCATTCAACGAGAGTCAGCCCATTCAAAGCGGGTCAGCCCATTCAACGCGGGTCGGCCCATTTAACGTGGGATGGCCCATTCAACGCAGGTCGGCCCATTCAACGCAATTCAGCCCATTCAATGCGAGTCGGCCCATTCAACGCGGGTCGGCCCATTTAACGTGGGATGGCCCATTCAATGCGAGTCGGCCCATTCAACGCAAGTCAGCCCATTCAATGCGAGTTGGCCCATTCAACGCGAGTCAGACCATTCAACGCGAGTCGGCCCATTCAACGCGAGTCAGACCATTCAACGCGGGTCGGCCCATTCAACGCGAGTCAGACCATTCAACGCAGGTCGGCCCATTCAACGCGAGTCAGACCATTCAACGTGAGTCAGACCATTCAACGCGAGTCGGCCCATTCAACGCGGGTCGGCCCATTCAACGCGAGTCAGACCATTCAACGTGGGTCGGCCCATTCAACGCGAGTCAGACCATTCAATTCGGGTCGGCCCATTCAACACGGGTTGGCCCATTCAACGCGGGTCGGCCCATTCAACGCGAGTCGGCCCATTCAACGCGGGTCGGACCATTCAACGCGGGTCGGCCCATTCAACGCGGGACGGCCCATTCAACGAGAGTCAGCCCATTCAAAGCGGGTCAGCCCATTCAACGCGGGTCGGCCCATTTAACGTGGGATGGCCCATTCAACGCAGGTCGGCCCATTCAACGCAATTCAGCCCATTCAATGCGAGTCGGCCCATTCAACGCGGGTCGGCCCATTTAACGTGGGATGGCCCATTCAATGCGAGTCGGCCCATTCAACGCAAGTCAGCCCATTCAATGCGAGTTGGCCCATTCAACGCGAGTCAGACCATTCAACGCGAGTCGGCCCATTCAACGCGAGTCAGACCATTCAACGCGGGTCGGCCCATTCAACGCGAGTCAGACCATTCAACGCAGGTCGGCCCATTCAACGCGAGTCAGACCATTCAACGTGAGTCAGACCATTCAACGCGAGTCGGCCCATTCAACGCGGGTCGGCCCATTCAACGCGAGTCAGACCATTCAACGTGGGTCGGCCCATTCAACGCGAGTCAGACCATTCAATTCGGGTCGGCCCATTCAACACGATTCGGCCCATTCAACGCGAGTCAGACCATTCAACGCGAGTCGGCCCATTCAACGCGAGTCAGACCATTCAACGCAGGTCGGCCCATTCAACGCGAGTCAGACCATTCAATGCGAGTCAGACCATTCAACGCAAGTCAGACCATTCAACGCAGGTCGGCCCATTCAACGCGAGTCAGACCATTCAACGCGAGTCAGACCATTCAACGCGGGTCGCACCATTCAACGCGGGTCGGCCCATTCAACGCGAGTCAGCCCATTCAATGCGGGTCGGACCATTCAACGCGTGTCGGACCATTCAACGCGGGTCGGCACCTTCAAAGCGAGTCGGCCCATTCAACGGGAGTCGGCCCATTCAACGCAGGTTGGCCCATTCAACGCGGGTCGGCCCATTCAACACGAGTCAGCCCATTCAACGCAGGTCGGCCCATTCAACGCGAGTCAGACCATTCAATGCGAGTCAGACCATTCAACGCAAGTCAGACCATTCAACGCAGGTCGGCCCATTCAACGCGAGTCAGACCATTCAACGCGAGTCAGACCATTCAACGCGGGTCGCACCATTCAACGCGGGTCGGCCCATTCAACGCGAGTCAGCCCATTCAATGCGGGTCGGACCATTCAACGCGTGTCGGACCATTCAACGCGGGTCGGCACCTTCAAAGCGAGTCGGCCCATTCAACGGGAGTCGGCCCATTCAACGCAGGTTGGCCCATTCAACGCGGGTCGGCCCATTCAACACGAGTCAGCCCATTCAACGCAGGTCGGCCCATTCAACGCGAGTCAGACCATTCAATGCGAGTCAGACCATTCAACGCAAGTCAGACCATTCAACGCAGGTCGGCCCATTCAACGCGAGTCAGACCATTCAACGCGAGTCAGACCATTCAACGCGGGTCGCACCATTCAACGCGGGTCGGCCCATTCAACGCGAGTCAGCCCATTCAATGCGGGTCGGACCATTCAACGCGTGTCGGACCATTCAACGCGGGTCGGCACCTTCAAAGCGAGTCGGCCCATTCAACGGGAGTCGGCCCATTCAACGCAGGTTGGCCCATTCAACGCGGGTCGGCCCATTCAACACGAGTCAGCCCATTCAACGCGTGTCGGCCCATTCAACGCAGGTTGGCCCATTCAACGCGGGTCGGCCCATTCAACGCGAGTCGGCCCATTCAACGCGGGTCGGACCATTCAACGCGGGTCGGCCCATTCAACGCGGGACGGCCCATTCAACGAGAGTCAGCCCATTCAAAGCGGGTCAGCCCATTCAACACGGGTTGGCCCATTCAACGCGGGTCAGCCCATTCAACGCGAGTCGGCCCATTCAAGTCGGGTCTGACCATTCAACGCGGGTCGGCCCATTCAACGCGGGACGGCCCATTCAACGAGAGTCAGCCCATTCAAAGCGGGTCAGCCCATTCAACGCGGGTCGGCCCATTTAACGTGGGATGGCCCATTCAACGCGGGTCGGCCCATTCAACGCAAGTCAGCCCATTCAATGCGAGTCGGCCCATTCAACGCGGGTCGGCCCATTTAACGTGGGATGGCCCATTCAACGCGGGTCGGCCCATTCAACGCAAGTCAGCCCATTCAATGCGAGTCGGCCCATTCAACGCGAGTCAGACCATTCAACGCGAGTCGGCCCATTCAACGCAAGTCAGACCATTCAACGCGGGGCGGCCCATTCAACGCGAGTCAGACCATTCAACGCAGGTCGGCCCATTCAACGCGAGTCAGACCATTCAACGTGAGTCAAACCATTCAACGCGTGTCGGCCCATTCAACGCGGGTTGGCCCATTCAACGCGGGTCGGCCCATTCAACGCGGGTCGGACCATTCAACGCGGGTCGGCCCATTCAACGCGAGTCAGACCATTCAACGTGGGTCGGCCCATTCAACGCGAGTCAGACCATTCAATTCGGGTCGGCCCATTCAACACGATTCGGCCCATTCAACGCGAGTCAGACCATTCAACGCGAGTCGGCCCATTCAACGCGGGTTGGACCATTCAACGCGGGACGGCCCATTCAACGAGAGTCAGCCCATTCAAAGCGGGTCAGCCCATTCAACGCGGGTCGGCCCATTTAACGTGGGATGGCCCATTCAACGCGGGTCGGCCCATTCAACGCAAGTCAGCCCATTCAATGCGAGTTGGCCCATTCAACGCGGGTCGGCCCATTTAACGTGGGATGGCCCATTCAACGCGGGTCGGCCCGTTCAACGCAAGTCAGCCCATTCAATGCGAGTCGGCCCATTCAACGCGGGTCGGCCCATTTAACGTGGGATGGCCCATTCAATGCGAGTCGGCCCATTCAACGCAAGTCAGCCCATTCAATGCGAGTTGGCCCATTCAACGCGAGTCAGACCATTCAACGCGAGTCGGCCCATTCAACGCGAGTCAGACCATTCAACGCGGGTCGGCCCATTCAACGCGAGTCAGACCATTCAACGCAGGTCGGCCCATTCAACGCGAGTCAGACCATTCAACGTGAGTCAGACCATTCAACGCGAGTCGGCCCATTCAACGCGGGTTGGCCCATTCAACGCGGGTCGGCCCATTCAACGCGGGTCGGACCATTCAACGCGGGTCGGCCCATTCAACGCGAGTCAGACCATTCAACGTGGGTCGGCCCATTCAACGCGGGTCGGACCATTCAACGCGGGTCGGCCCATTCAACGCGAGTCAGACCATTCAACGTGGGTCGGCCCATTCAACGCGAGTCAGACCATTCAATTCGGGTCGGCCCATTCAACACGATTCGGCCCATTCAACGCGAGTCAGACCATTCAACGCGAGTCGGCCCATTCAACGCGAGTCAGACCATTCAACGCAGGTCGGCCCATTCAACGCGAGTCAGACCATTCAATGCGAGTCAGACCATTCAACGCAAGTCAGACCATTCAACGCAGGTCGGCCCATTCAACGCGAGTCAGACCATTCAACGCGAGTCAGACCATTCAACGCGGGTCGCACCATTCAACGCGGGTCGGCCCATTCAACGCGAGTCAGCCCATTCAATGCGGGTCGGACCATTCAACGCGTGTCGGACCATTCAACGCGGGTCGGCACCTTCAAAGCGAGTCGGCCCATTCAACGGGAGTCGGCCCATTCAACGCAGGTTGGCCCATTCAACGCGGGTCGGCCCATTCAACACGAGTCAGCCCATTCAACGCAGGTCGGCCCATTCAACGCGAGTCAGACCATTCAATGCGAGTCAGACCATTCAACGCAAGTCAGACCATTCAACGCAGGTCGGCCCATTCAACGCGAGTCAGACCATTCAACGCGAGTCAGACCATTCAACGCGGGTCGCACCATTCAACGCGGGTCGGCCCATTCAACGCGAGTCAGCCCATTCAATGCGGGTCGGACCATTCAACGCGTGTCGGACCATTCAACGCGGGTCGGCACCTTCAAAGCGAGTCGGCCCATTCAACGCAGGTTGGCCCATTCAACGCGGGTCGGCCCATTCAACACGGGTCGGCCCATTCAACACGAGTCAGCCCATTCAACGCGTGTCGGCCCATTCAACGCAGGTTGGCCCATTCAACGCGGGTCGGCCCATTCAACGCGAGTCGGCCCATTCAACGCGGGTCGGACCATTCAACGCGGGTCGGCCCATTCAACGCGGGACGGCCCATTCAACGAGAGTCAGCCCATTCAAAGCGGGTCAGCCCATTCAACACGGGTTGGCCCATTCAACGCGGGTCAGCCCATTCAACGCGAGTCGGCCCATTCAACGCGGGTCGGACCATTCAACGCGGGTCGGCCCATTCAACGCGGGACGGCCCATTCAACGAGAGTCAGCCCATTCAAAGCGGGTCAGCCCATTCAACGCGGGTCGGCCCATTTAACGTGGGATGGCCCATTCAACGCGGGTCGGCCCATTCAACGCAAGTCAGCCCATTCAATGCGAGTCAGACCATTCAATGCGAGTCAGACCATTCAACACGAGTCGGCCCATTCAACGTGAGTCAGACCATTCAATGTGGGTCGGCACATTCAACGCGAGTCGGCACATTCAACGCGAGTCGGCCCATTCAGCGCAGGTCGTACCATTCAATGTGGGTCGGCCCATTCAACTCGGGTCGACACATTCAATGCGGGTCGGCCCATTCAACGCGAGTCGGTCCATTGAAAGCGGGTCGACCCATTCAATGCGGGTCGACCCATTCAACGCGAGTCGGCCCATTCAACGCGGGTCGACCCATTCAATGCGGGTCGACCCATTCAACGCGAGTCAACACATTCAACCCGGGTCGGCCCATTAAATGCGAGTCAGACCATTCAACACGATTCAGCCCATTTAACAGGGGTTGCCCCATTCAACATGAGTCAGACCATTCAACGCGGGTCGGCCAATTTGGTGAGAGTCAGCCCATTCAACGCGGGATGGCCCATTCAATGCGAGTCAGCCCATTCAACGGGAGTCAACACATTCAACGCGATTCGGCCCATTCAACGTGAGTCAGACCATTCAATGTGGGTCGGCCCATTTAACGCGAGTCAGACCATTCAATGCGGGTCGGCCAATTCAACGCGAGTCAGACCATTCAACGCGGGTCAGTCCATTCAATGCTGGTCAGCCCATTCAACGTGAGTCAGACCATTCAACGCGGGTCGGCCCATTCAACGCGAGTCAGACCATTCAACGCGTGTCAGTCCATTCAATGCTGGTCGGCCCATTCAACGCGAGTCAGACCATTCAACGTGAGTCGGCCCATTCAACGTGAGTCAAGCCATTCAATGTGGGTCAGCACATTCAACGCGAGTCGGCACATTCAACGCGAGTCGGCCCATTCAGCGCAGGTCGTACCATTCAATGTGGGTCGGCCCATTCAACTCGGGTCGACACATTCAATGCGGGTCGGCCCATTCAACGCGAGTCGGCCCATTCAACGCGGGTCGACCCATTCAATGCGGGTCGACCCATTCAACGCGAGTCGCCCATTCAACGCGGGTCGACCCATTCAATGCGGGTCGACCCATTCAACGCGAGTCGACCCATTCAACGCAGGTCGGCCCATTCAATGCGAGTCAGACCATTCAACGCGGGTCGGCCCATTCAACGCAAGTCAGACCATTCAACACGAGTCAGACCATTCAACGCGAGTCAGACCATTCAACGCGAGTCAGACCATTCAATGCGGGTCTGCCCATTCAACACGTTTCGGCCCATTCAACGCGAGTCAGACCATTCAACGCGAGTCGGCCCATTCAACGTGAGACAGACCATTCAACGCGGGTCGGCCCATTCAACGCGAGTCAGACCATTCAACGCAGGTTGGCCCATTCAACGCGAGTCAGACCATTCAACATGAGTCAGACCATTCAACGCGAGTCGGCCCATTCAACGCGGGTTGGCCCATTCAACGCGGGTCGGCCCATTTTACGCGGGTCGGCCCATTCAACGCGTGTCAGACCATTCAACGCAGGTTGGCCCATTCAACGCGAGTCAGACCATTCAACGTGAGTCAGACCATTCAACGCGAGTCGGCCCATTCAACGCGGGTTGGCCCATTCAACGCGGGTCGGCCCATTCAACGCGGGTCGGACCATTCAACGCGGGTCGGCCCATTCAACGCGAGTCAGACCATTCAACGTGGGTCGGCCCATTCAACGCGAGTCAGACCATTCAATTCGGGTCGGCCCATTCAACACGATTCGGCCCATTCAACGCGAGTCAGACCATTCAACGCGAGTCGGCCCATTCAACGCGAGTCAGACCATTCAACGCAGGTCGGCCCATTCAACGCGAGTCAGACCATTCAATGCGAGTCAGACCATTCAACGCGAGTCAGACCATTCAATTCGGGTCGGCCCATTCAACACGATTCGGCCCATTCAACGCGAGTCAGACCATTCAACGCGAGTCGGCCCATTCAACGCGAGTCAGACCATTCAACGCAGGTCGGCCCATTCACCGCGAGTCAGACCATTCAATGCGAGTCAGACCATTCAACGCGAGTCAGACCATTCAACGCAGGTCGGCCCATTCAACGCGAGTCAGACCATTCAACGCGAGTCAGACCATTCAACGCAGGTCGCACCATTCAACGCGGGTCGGCCCATTCAACGCGAGTCAGCCCATTCAATGCGGGTCGGACCATTCAACGCGTGTCGGACCATTCAACGCGGGTCGGCACCTTCAAAGCGAGTCGGCCCATTCAACGGGAGTCGGCCCATTCAACGCAGGTTGGCCCATTCAACGCGGGTCGGCCCATTCAACACGAGTCAGCCCATTCAACGCGTGTCGGCCCATTCAACGCAGGTTGGCCCATTCAACGCGGGTCGGCCCATTCAACGCGAGTCGGCCCATTCAACGCGGGTCGGACCATTCAACGCGGGTCGGCCCATTCAACGCGGGACGGCCCATTCAACGAGAGTCAGCCCATTCAAAGCGGGTCAGCCCATTCAACACGGGTTGGCCCATTCAACGCGGGTCAGCCCATTCAACGCGGGTCAGCCCATTCAACGCGAGTCGGCCCATTCAACGCGGGTCGGACCATTCAACGCGGGACGGCCCATTCAACGAGAGTCAGCCCATTCAAAGCGGGTCAGCCCATTCAACGCGGGTCGGCCCATTTAACGTGGGATGGCCCATTCAACGCGGGTCGGCCCATTCAACGCAAGTCAGCCCATTCAATGCGAGTTGGCCCATTCAACGCGGGTCGGCCCATTTAACGTGGGATGGCCCATTCAACGCGGGTCGGCCCATTCAACGCAAGTCAGCCCATTCAATGCGAGTCGGCCCATTCAACGCGGGTCGGCCCATTTAACGTGGGATGGCCCATTCAATGCGAGTCGGCCCATTCAACGCAAGTCAGCCCATTCAATGCGAGTTGGCCCATTCAACGCGAGTCAGACCATTCAACGCGAGTCGGCCCATTCAACGCGAGTCAGACCATTCAACGCGGGTCGGCCCATTCAACGCGAGTCAGACCATTCAACGCAGGTCGGCCCATTCAACGCGAGTCAGACCATTCAACGTGAGTCAGACCATTCAACGCGAGTCGGCCCATTCAACGCGGGTCGGCCCATTCAACGCGAGTCAGACCATTCAACGTGGGTCGGCCCATTCAACGCGAGTCAGACCATTCAATTCGGGTCGGCCCATTCAACACGATTCGGCCCATTCAACGCGAGTCAGACCATTCAACGCGAGTCGGCCCATTCAACGCGAGTCAGACCATTCAACGCAGGTCGGCCCATTCAACGCGAGTCAGACCATTCAATGCGAGTCAGACCATTCAACGCAAGTCAGACCATTCAACGCAGGTCGGCCCATTCAACGCGAGTCAGACCATTCAACGCGAGTCAGACCATTCAACGCGGGTCGCACCATTCAACGCGGGTCGGCCCATTCAACGCGAGTCAGCCCATTCAATGCGGGTCGGACCATTCAACGCGTGTCGGACCATTCAACGCGGGTCGGCACCTTCAAAGCGAGTCGGCCCATTCAACGGGAGTCGGCCCATTCAACGCAGGTTGGCCCATTCAACGCGGGTCGGCCCATTCAACACGAGTCAGCCCATTCAACGCAGGTCGGCCCATTCAACGCGAGTCAGACCATTCAATGCGAGTCAGACCATTCAACGCAAGTCAGACCATTCAACGCAGGTCGGCCCATTCAACGCGAGTCAGACCATTCAACGCGAGTCAGACCATTCAACGCGGGTCGCACCATTCAACGCGGGTCGGCCCATTCAACGCGAGTCAGCCCATTCAATGCGGGTCGGACCATTCAACGCGTGTCGGACCATTCAACGCGGGTCGGCACCTTCAAAGCGAGTCGGCCCATTCAACGGGAGTCGGCCCATTCAACGCAGGTTGGCCCATTCAACGCGGGTCGGCCCATTCAACACGAGTCAGCCCATTCAACGCGTGTCGGCCCATTCAACGCAGGTTGGCCCATTCAACGCGGGTCGGCCCATTCAACGCGAGTCGGCCCATTCAACGCGGGTCGGACCATTCAACGCGGGTCGGCCCATTCAACGCGGGACGGCCCATTCAACGAGAGTCAGCCCATTCAAAGCGGGTCAGCCCATTCAACACGGGTTGGCCCATTCAACGCGGGTCAGCCCATTCAACGCGAGTCGGCCCATTCAAGTCGGGTCTGACCATTCAACGCGGGTCGGCCCATTCAACGCGGGACGGCCCATTCAACGAGAGTCAGCCCATTCAAAGCGGGTCAGCCCATTCAACGCGGGTCGGCCCATTTAACGTGGGATGGCCCATTCAACGCGGGTCGGCCCATTCAACGCGAGTCAGACCATTCAACGCGAGTCAGACCATTCAACGCAGGTCGCACCATTCAACGCGGGTCGGCCCATTCAACGCGAGTCAGCCCATTCAATGCGGGTCGGACCATTCAACGCGTGTCGGACCATTCAACGCGGGTCGGCACCTTCAAAGCGAGTCGGCCCATTCAACGGGAGTCGGCCCATTCAACGCAGGTTGGCCCATTCAACGCGGGTCGGCCCATTCAACACGAGTCAGCCCATTCAACGCGTGTCGGCCCATTCAACGCAGGTTGGCCCATTCAACGCGGGTCGGCCCATTCAACGCGAGTCGGCCCATTCAACGCGGGTCGGACCATTCAACGCGGGTCGGCCCATTCAACGCGGGACGGCCCATTCAACGAGAGTCAGCCCATTCAAAGCGGGTCAGCCCATTCAACACGGGTTGGCCCATTCAACGCGGGTCAGCCCATTCAACGCGAGTCGGCCCATTCAACGCGGGTCGGCCCATTCAACGCGGGACGGCCCATTCAACGAGAGTCAGCCCATTCAAAGCGGGTCAGCCCATTCAACGCGGGTCGGCCCATTTAACGTGGGATGGCCCATTCAACGCGGGTCGGCCCATTCAACGCAAGTCAGCCCATTCAATGCGAGTTGGCCCATTCAACGCGGGTCGGCCCATTTAACGTGGGATGGCCCATTCAACGCGGGTCGGCCCATTCAACGCAAGTCAGCCCATTCAATGCGAGTCGGCCCATTCAACGCGGGTCGGCCCATTTAACGTGGGATGGCCCATTCAATGCGAGTCGGCCCATTCAACGCAAGTCAGCCCATTCAATGCGAGTTGGCCCATTCAACGCGAGTCAGACCATTCAACGCGAGTCGGCCCATTCAACGCGAGTCAGACCATTCAACGCGGGTCGGCCCATTCAACGCGAGTCAGACCATTCAACGCAGGTCGGCCCATTCAACGCGAGTCAGACCATTCAACGTGAGTCAGACCATTCAACGCGAGTCGGCCCATTCAACGCGGGTCGGCCCATTCAACGCGAGTCAGACCATTCAACGTGGGTCGGCCCATTCAACGCGAGTCAGACCATTCAATTCGGGTCGGCCCATTCAACACGATTCGGCCCATTCAACGCGAGTCAGACCATTCAACGCGAGTCGGCCCATTCAACGCGAGTCAGACCATTCAACGCAGGTCGGCCCATTCAACGCGAGTCAGACCATTCAATGCGAGTCAGACCATTCAACGCAAGTCAGACCATTCAACGCAGGTCGGCCCATTCAACGCGAGTCAGACCATTCAACGCGAGTCAGACCATTCAACGCGGGTCGCACCATTCAACGCGGGTCGGCCCATTCAACGCGAGTCAGCCCATTCAATGCGGGTCGGACCATTCAACGCGTGTCGGACCATTCAACGCGGGTCGGCACCTTCAAAGCGAGTCGGCCCATTCAACGGGAGTCGGCCCATTCAACGCAGGTTGGCCCATTCAACGCGGGTCGGCCCATTCAACACGAGTCAGCCCATTCAACGCAGGTCGGCCCATTCAACGCGAGTCAGACCATTCAATGCGAGTCAGACCATTCAACGCAAGTCAGACCATTCAACGCAGGTCGGCCCATTCAACGCGAGTCAGACCATTCAACGCGAGTCAGACCATTCAACGCGGGTCGCACCATTCAACGCGGGTCGGCCCATTCAACGCGAGTCAGCCCATTCAATGCGGGTCGGACCATTCAACGCGTGTCGGACCATTCAACGCGGGTCGGCACCTTCAAAGCGAGTCGGCCCATTCAACAGGAGTCGGCCCATTCAACGCAGGTTGGCCCATTCAACGCGGGTCGGCCCATTCAACACGAGTCAGCCCATTCAACGCGTGTCGGCCCATTCAACGCAGGTTGGCCCATTCAACGCGGGTCGGCCCATTCAACGCGAGTCGGCCCATTCAACGCGGGTCGGACCATTCAACGCGGGTCGGCCCATTCAACGCGGGACGGCCCATTCAACGAGAGTCAGCCCATTCAAAGCGGGTCAGCCCATTCAACACGGGTTGGCCCATTCAACGCGGGTCAGCCCATTCAACGCGAGTCGGCCCATTCAAGTCGGGTCTGACCATTCAACGCGGGTCGGCCCATTCAACGCGGGACGGCCCATTCAACGAGAGTCAGCCCATTCAAAGCGGGTCAGCCCATTCAACGCGGGTCGGCCCATTTAACGTGGGATGGCCCATTCAACGCGGGTCGGCCCATTCAACGCAAGTCAGCCCATTCAATGCGAGTCGGCCCATTCAACGCGGGTCGGCCCATTTAACGTGGGATGGCCCATTCAACGCGGGTCGGCCCATTCAACGCAAGTCAGCCCATTCAATGCGAGTCGGCCCATTCAACGCGAGTCAGACCATTCAACGCGAGTCGGCCCATTCAACGCAAGTCAGACCATTCAACGCGGGGCGGCCCATTCAACGCGAGTCAGACCATTCAACGCAGGTCGGCCCATTCAACGCGAGTCAGACCATTCAACGTGAGTCAAACCATTCAACGCGTGTCGGCCCATTCAACGCGGGTTGGCCCATTCAACGCGGTTCGGCCCATTCAACGCGGGTCGGACCATTCAACGCGGGTCGGCCCATTCAACGCGAGTCAGACCATTCAACGTGGGTCGGCCCATTCAACGCGAGTCAGACCATTCATTTCGGGTCGGCCCATTCAGCACGATTCGGCCCATTCAACGCGAGTCAGACCATTCAACGCAGGTCGGCCCATTCAACGCGAGTCAGACCATTCAACGCAGGTCGGCCCATTCAACGCGAGTCAGACCATTCAATGCGAGTCAGACCATTCAACGCGAGTCAGACCATTCAACGCAGGTCGGCCCATTCAACGCGAGTCAGACCATTCAATGCGAGTCGGCCCATTCAACGCGAGTCAGACCATTCAACGCGAGTCGGCCCATTCAACGCAAGTCAGACCATTCAACGCGGGGCGGCCCATTCAACGCGAGTCAGACCATTCAACGCAGGTCGGCCCATTCAACGCGAGTCAAACCATTCAACGTGAGTCAAACCATTCAACGCGTGTCGGCCCATTCAACGCGGGTTGGCCCATTCAACGCGGTTCGGCCCATTCAACGCGGGTCGGACCATTCAACGCGGGTCGGCCCATTCAACGCGAGTCAGACCATTCAACGTGGGTCGGCCCATTCAACGCGAGTCAGACCATTCATTTCGGGTCGGCCCATTCAACACGATTCGGCCCATTCAACGCAAGTCAGACCATTCAACGCGAGTCGGCCCATTCAACGCGAGTCAGACCATTCAACGCAGGTCGGCCCATTCAACGCGAGTCAGACCATTCAATGCGAGTCAGACCATTCAACGCGAGTCAGACCATTCAACGCAGGTCGGCCCATTCAACG
This sequence comes from Squalus acanthias, assembly GCA_030390025.1. Classification (NCBI taxonomy): domain Eukaryota; kingdom Metazoa; phylum Chordata; class Chondrichthyes; order Squaliformes; family Squalidae; genus Squalus; species Squalus acanthias. Next base: position 93,771,857 of record CM059427.1, on the reverse strand, counting down.
CGAGTCAGACCATTCAACGCGAGTCAGACCATTCAACACGGGTCGCACCATTCAACGCGGGTCGGCCCATTCAACGCGAGTCAGCCCATTCAATGCGGGTCGGACCATTCAACGCGTGTCGGACCATTCAACGCGGGTCGGCACCTTCAAAGCGAGTCGGCCCATTCAACGGGAGTCGGCCCATTCAATGCAAGTTGGCCCATTCAACGCGGGTCGGCCCATTCAACATGAGTCAGCCCATTCAACGCGTGTCGGCCCATTCAACGCAGGTTGGCCCATTCAACGCGGGTCGGCCCATTCAACGCGAGTCGGCCCATTCAACGCGGGTCGGACCATTCAACGCGGGTCGGCCCATTCAACGCGGGACGGCCCATTCAACGAGAGTCAGCCCATTCAAAGCGGGTCAGCCCATTCAACACGGGTTGGCCCATTCAACGCGGGTCAGCCCATTCAACGCGAGTCGGCCCATTCAACGCGGGTCGGAGCATTCAACGCGGGTCGGCCCATTCAACGCGGGACGGCCCATTCAACGAGAGTCAGCCCATTCAAAGCGGGTCAGCCCATTCAACGCGGGTCGGCCCATTTAACGTGGGATGGCCCATTCAACGCGGGTCGGCCCATTCAACGCAAGTCAGCCCATTCAATGCGAGTCGGCCCATTCAACGCGGGTCGGCCCATTTAACGTGGGATGGCCCATTCAACGCAGGTCGGCCCATTCAACGCAATTCAGCCCATTCAATGCGAGTCGGCCCATTCAACGCGGGTCGGCCCATTTAACGTGGGATGGCCCATTCAATGCGAGTCGGCCCATTCAACGCAAGTCAGCCCATTCAATGCGAGTCGGCCCATTCAACGCGGGTCGGCCCATTTAACGTGGGATGGCCCATTCAACGTGGGTCGGCCCATTCAACACGAGTTGGCCCATTCAACGCGGGCCGCCCCATTCAATGCGAGTCGGCCCATTCAACGCAGGTTAGCCCAGTCAATGCGAGTCAGCCCATTCAACGCGAGTCAACACATTCAACGTGGGTTGGCCCATTCAATGCGAGTCAGACCATTCAACACGATTCAGCCCATTTAACAGGGGTTGCCCCATTCAACACGAGTCAGACCATTCAACGCAGGTCGGCCCATTCAGTGAGAGTCAGCCCATTCACCACGGGATGGCCCATTCAATGCGAGTCAGCCCATTCAACACGAGTCAGACCATTCAACACGAGTCAGACCATTCAACACGAGTCAGACCATTCAACACGAGTCAGACCATTCAACACGAGTCAGACCATTCAATGCGAGTCAGACCATTCAACGCGAGTCAGACCATTCAACGCGGGTCAGACCATTCAATGCGAGTCAGACCATTCAGCACGGGTCAGACCATTCAATGCGAGTCAGACCATTCAACGCGAGTCAGACCATTCAACATGAGTCAGACCATTCAACACGAGTCAGACCATTCAACACGAGTCAGACCATTCAATGCGAGTCGGCCCATTCAACGCGGGTCGGCCCATTTAACGTGGGATGGCCCATTCAATGCGAGTCGGCCCATTCAACGCAAGTCAGCCCATTCAATGCGAGTTGGCCCATTCAACGCGAGTCAGACCATTCAACGCGAGTCGGCCCATTCAACGCGAGTCAGACCATTCAACGCGGGTCAGCCCATTCAACGCGAGTCAGACCATTCAACGCAGGTCGGCCCATTCAACGCGAGTCAGACCATTCAACGTGAGTCAGACCATTCAACGCGAGTCGGCCCATTCAACGCGGGTCGGCCCATTCAACGCGAGTCAGACCATTCAACGTGGGTCGGCCCATTCAACGCGAGTCAGACCATTCAATTCGGGTCGGCCCATTCAACACGATTCGGCCCATTCAACGCGAGTCAGACCATTCAACGCGAGTCGGCCCATTCAACGCGAGTCAGACCATTCAACGCAGGTCGGCCCATTCAACGCGAGTCAGACCATTCAATGCGAGTCAGACCATTCAACGCAAGTCAGACCATTCAACGCAGGTCGGCCCATTCAACGCGAGTCAGACCATTCAACGCGAGTCAGACCATTCAACGCGGGTCGCACCATTCAACGCGGGTCGGCCCATTCAACGCGAGTCAGCCCATTCAATGCGGGTCGGACCATTCAACGCGTGTCGGACCATTCAACGCGGGTCGGCACCTTCAAGGCGAGTCGGCCCATTCAACGGGAGTCGGCCCATTCAACGCAGGTTGGCCCATTCAACGCGGGTCGGCCCATTCAACACGAGTCAGCCCATTCAACGCAGGTCGGCCCATTCAACGCGAGTCAGACCATTCAATGCGAGTCAGACCATTCAACGCAAGTCAGACCATTCAACGCAGGTCGGCCCATTCAACGCGAGTCAGACCATTCAACGCGAGTCAGACCATTCAACGCGGGTCGCACCATTCAACGCGGGTCGGCCCATTCAACGCGAGTCAGCCCATTCAATGCGGGTCGGACCATTCAACGCGTGTCGGACCATTCAACGCGGGTCGGCACCTTCAAAGCGAGTCGGCCCATTCAACGGGAGTCGGCCCATTCAACGCAGGTTGGCCCATTCAACGCGGGTCGGCCCATTCAACACGAGTCAGCCCATTCAACGCGTGTCGGCCCATTCAACGCAGGTTGGCCCATTCAACGCGGGTCGGCCCATTCAACGCGAGTCGGCCCATTCAACGCGGGTCGGACCATTCAACGCGGGTCGGCCCATTCAACGCGGGACGGCCCATTCAACGAGAGTCAGCCCATTCAAAGCGGGTCAGCCCATTCAACACGGGTTGGCCCATTCAACGCGGGTCAGCCCATTCAACGCGAGTCGGCCCATTCAAGTCGGGTCTGACCATTCAACGCGGGTCGGCCCATTCAACGCGGGACGGCCCATTCAACGAGAGTCAGCCCATTCAAAGCGGGTCAGCCCATTCAACGCGGGTCGGCCCATTTAACGTGGGATGGCCCATTCAACGCGGGTCGGCCCATTCAACGCAAGTCAGCCCATTCAATGCGAGTCGGCCCATTCAACGCGGGTCGGCCCATTTAACGTGGGATGGCCCATTCAACGCGGGTCGGCCCATTCAACGCAAGTCAGCCCATTCAATGCGAGTCGGCCCATTCAACGCGAGTCAGATCATTCAACGCGAGTCGGCCCATTCAACGCAAGTCAGACCATTCAACGCGGGGCGGCCCATTCAACGCGAGTCAGACCATTCAACGCAGGTCGGCCCATTCAACGCGAGTCAGACCATTCAACGTGAGTCAAACCATTCAACGCGTGTCGGCCCATTCAACGCGGGTTGGCCCATTCAACGCGGGTCGGCCCATTCAACGCGGGTCGGACCATTCAACGCGGGTCGGCCCATTCAACGCGAGTCAGACCATTCAACGCGGGTCGGCCCATTCAACGCGAGTCAGACCATTCAATTCGGGTCGGCCCATTCAACACGATTCGGCCCATTCAACGCGAGTCAGACCATTCAACGCGAGTCGGCCCATTCAACGCGAGTCAGACCATTCAACGCAGGTCGGCCCATTCAACGCGAGTCAGACCATTCAATGCGAGTCAGACCATTCAACGCGAGTCAGACCATTCAACGCAGGTCGGCCCATTCAACGCGAGTCAGACCATTCAACGCGAGTCAGACCATTCAACACGGGTCGCACCATTCAACGCGGGTCGGCCCATTCAACGCGAGTCAGCCCATTCAATGCGGGTCGGACCATTCAACGCGTGTCGGACCATTCAACGCGGGTCGGCACCTTCAAAGCGAGTCGGCCCATTCAACGGGAGTCGGCCCATTCAACGCAGGTTGGCCCATTCAACGCGGGTCGGCCCATTCAACACGAGTCAGCCCATTCAACGCGTGTCGGCCCATTCAACGCAGGTTGGCCCATTCAACGCGGGTCGGCCCATTCAACGCGAGTCGGCCCATTCAACGCGGGTCGGACCATTCAACGCGGGTCGGCCCATTCAACGCGGGACGGCCCATTCAACGAGAGTCAGCCCATTCAAAGCGGGTCAGCCCATTCAACACGGGTTGGCCCATTCAACGCGGGTCAGCCCATTCAACGCGAGTCGGCCCATTCAACGCGGGTCGGACCATTCAACGCGGGTCGGCCCATTCAACGCGGGACGGCCCATTCAACGAGAGTCAGCCCATTCAAAGCGGGTCAGCCCATTCAACGCGGGTCGGCCCATTTAACGTGGGATGGCCCATTCAACGCGGGTCGGCCCATTCAACGCAAGTCAGCCCATTCAATGCGAGTCGGCCCATTCAACGCGGGTCGGCCCATTTAACGTGGGATGGCCCATTCAACGCAGGTCGGCCCATTCAACGCAATTCAGCCCATTCAATGCGAGTCGGCCCATTCAACGCGGGTCGGCCCATTTAACGTGGGATGGCCCATTCAATGCGAGTCGGCCCATTCAACGCAAGTCAGCCCATTCAATGCGAGTCGGCCCATTCAACGCGGGTCGGCCCATTTAACGTGGGATGGCCCATTCAACGTGGGTCGGCCCATTCAACACGAGTTGGCCCATTCAACGCGGGCCGCCCCATTCAATGCGAGTCGGCCCATTCAACGCAGGTTAGCCCAGTCAATGCGAGTCAGCCCATTCAACGCGAGTCAACACATTCAACGTGGGTTGGCCCATTCAATGCGAGTCAGACCATTCAACACGATTCAGCCCATTTAACAGGGGTTGCCCCATTCAACACGAGTCAGACCATTCAACGCAGGTCGGCCCATTCAGTGAGAGTCAGCCCATTCACCACGGGATGGCCCATTCAATGCGAGTCAGCCCATTCAACAGGAGTCAGACCATTCAACGCGAGTCAGACCATTCAACGCGAGTCAGACCATTCAACCTGAGTCAGACCATTCAACCTGAGTCAGACCATTCAACACGAGTCAGACCATTCAACGCGAGTCAGACCATTCAACATGAGTCAGACCATTCAACGCGAGTCAGACTATTCAATGCGGGTCGGCCCATTTAACGCGAGTCAGACCATTCAATGCGGGTCGGCCCATTTAACGCGAGTCAGACCATTCAATGCGGGTCGGCCCATTTAACGCAAGTCAGACCAGTCAATGCGGGTCGGCCCATTTAACGCAAGTCAGACTATTCAATGTGGGTCGGCCCATTCAACGCGAGTCAGACTATTCAATGCGGGTCGGCCCATTTAACGCGAGTCAGACCATTCAACGCGAGTCAGACCATTCAGCGCAGGTCGTACCATTCAATGTGGGTCGGCCCATTCAACTCGGGTCGACACATTCAATGCGGGTCGGCCCATTCAATGCGAGTCGGCCCATTCAACGCAGGTTGACCCATTCAATGCGGGTCGACCCATTCAACGCGAGTCAGCCCATTCAACGCGGGTCGACCCATTCAATGCGGGTCGACCCATTCAACGCGAGTCGACCCATTCAACGCAGGTCGGCCCATTCAACGCGAGTCAGACCATTCAACGCGGTTCGGCCCATTCAACGCGAGTCGGCCCATTCAACGCGAGTCAGACCATTCAACGCGGGTCGACCCATTCAACGCGAGTCGGCCCATTCAACGCGAGTCAGACCATTCAACGCGAGTCAGACCATTCAACGCGGGTCGACCCATTCAACGCGGGTCGGCCCATTCAACGCGAGTCAGACCATTCAACGCGGGTCGACCCATTCAACGCGGGTCGGCCCATTCAACGCGAGTCAGACCATTCAACGCGGGTCAGTCCATTCAATGCTGGTCGGCCCATTCAACGTGAGTCAGACCATTCAACGCGAGTCGGCCCATTCAACGCGAGTCAGACCATTCAACGCGAGTTGGCCCATTCAACGCGAGTCAGACCATTCAACGCGGGTCGACCCATTCAACGCGGGTTGGCCCATTCAACTCAAATCAGACCATTCAACGCGAGTCAGACCATTCAACGCGGGTCGTCCCATTCAACGCGAGTCAGACCATTCAACGCGGGTCGGTCCATTCAACGCGAGTCAGACCATTCAACGCGGGTTGGCCCATTCAATGCGGGTCGGCCCATTCAACGCGAGTCAGACCATTCAACGCGGGTCGGCCCATTCAACGCGAGTCAGACCATTCAATGCGAGTCGACCCATTCAACGCGGGCCGCCCCATTCAATGCGAGTCGGCCCATTCAACGCAGGTTAGCCCAGTCAATGCGAGTCAGCCCATTCAACGCGAGTCAACACATTCAACGTGGGTTGGCCCATTCAATGCGAGTCAGACCATTCAACACGATTCAGCCCATTTAACAGGGGTTGCCCCATTCAACACGAGTCAGACCATTCAACGCAGGTCGGCCCTTTCAGTGAGAGTCAGCCCATTCAACACAGGATGGCCCATTCAATGCGAGTCAGCCCATTCAACGCGAGTCAACACATTCAACGCGAGTCAGCCCATTCAACGCGAGTCAACACATTCGACGCGGGTTGGCCCATTCAATGCGAGTCAGACCATTCAACACGATTCAGCCCATTTAACAGGGGTTGCCCCATTCAACACGCGTCAGACCATTCAACGCGGGTCGACCCATTCAACGCGGGTCAGCCCATTCAATGCGAGTCGGCTCATTCAACATGAGTCAGACCATTCAATGTGAGTCAGACCATTCAACGCGAGTCAGACCATTCAACACGAGTCAGACCATTCAACGCGAGTCAGACCATTCAACACGAGTCAGACCATTCAACGCGGTTCAGCCCATTCAATGCAAGTTGGCCCATTCAACACGAGTCAGACCATTCAACGCAGGTCAGTCCATTCAACAGGATTCGGCGCAATTAACACCGGTTGCCCCATTCAACGAATGTTGGCCCATTCAACGGAAGTCAGACCATTCAACGCGGTTCAGCCCATTCAACGGAAGTCAGACCATTCAACGCAGGTCAGCCCATTCAATGGAAGTCAGACCATTCAATGCGGGTCGGCCCATTCAACGCGGGTCGGCCCATTCAACGCGGGTCGGCCCGTTCAACGCGGGTCGGCCCATTCAACGCGAGTCAGCCCATTCAACGCGGGCCGGCCCATTCAGTGAGAGTCAGCTCATTCAACGCGGGTTAGCCCATTCAACGCAGGTTAGCCCATTCAACGCAGGTCGGCCCATTCAGTGAGAGTCAGCCCATTCAACACGGGTTAGCCCATTCAACGCGGGTTAGCCCATTCAACGCAGGTCGGCCCATTCAATGCGAACCGGCCCATTTAATGTGGGATGGCCCATTCAACGCGAGTCATACCATTCAATGCAGGTCGGCCCATTCAACGCGACTCGGCCCATTCAACGCGGGTCAGCCCATTCAATGCGAGTCGGCTCATTCAACGCGAGTCAGACCATTCAACGCGAGTCAGACCATTCAACACGAGTCAGACCATTCAACACGAGTCAGACCATTCAACACGAGTCAGACCATTCAACATGAGTCAGACCATTCAATGCGAGTCAGACCATTCAACGCGAGTCAGACCATTCAACGCGGGTCAGACCATTCAATGCGAGTCAGACCATTCAGCACGGGTCAGACCATTCAATGCGAGTCAGACCATTCAGCACGGGTCAGACCATTCAACGCGAGTCAGACCATTCAACACGAGTCAGACCATTCAACATGAGTCAGACCATTCAACGCGAGTCAGACCATTCAACGCGAGTCAGACCATTAAACGCGAGTCAGACCATTCAACCTGAGTCAGACCATTCAACCTGAGTCAGACCATTCAACATGAGTCAGACCATTCAACGCGAGTCAGACCATTCAACGCGAGTCAGACCATTCAACACGAGTCAGACCATTCAACACGAGTCAGACCATTCAACACGAGTCAGACCATTCAACATGAGTCAGACCATTCAATGCGAGTCAGACCATTCAACACGAGTCAGACCATTCAACATGAGTCAGACCATTCAACATGAGTCAGACCATTCAACACGAGTCAGACCATTCAACCTGAGTCAGACCATTCAATGCGAGTCAGACCATTCAACGCGAGTCAGACCATTCAACGCGAGTCAGACCATTCAACACGAGTCAGACCATTCAACACGAGTCAGACCATTCAACGCGAGTCAGACCATTCAACACGAGTCAGACCATTCAACCTGAGTCAGACCATTCAATGCGAGTCAGACCATTCAACACGAGTCAGACCATTCAACACGAGTCAGACCATGCAACACGAGTCAGACCATTCAACCTGAGTCAGACCATTCAACGCGAGTCAGACCATTCAACACGGGTCAGACCATTCAACACGAGTCAGACCATTCAACACGAGTCAGACCATTCAACGCGAGTCAGACCATTCAACACGAGTCAGACCATTCAACACGAGTCAGACCATTCAACACGAGTCAGACCATTCAATGCGAGTCAGACCATTCAACGCGAGTCAGACGATTCAATGCGGATCGGACCATTCAATGCGAGTCAGACCATTCAACGCGAGTCAGACGATTCAATGCGGATCGGACCATTCAACGCGAGTCAGACCATTCAACGCGAGTCAGCCCATTCAACGCGAGTCAGACCATTCAACGCGAGTCAGACCATTCAACGCGAGTCAGACCATTCAACACGAGTCAGACCATTCAACACGAGTCAGACCATTCAACACGAGTCAGACCATTCAACGCGAGTCAGACCATTCAATGCGGGTCGGCCCATTTAACGCGAGTCAGACTATTCAACGCGGGTCGGCCCATTCAACGCGAGTCAGACCATTCAACGCGAGTCAGACCATTCAACGCGAGTCAGACCATTCAATGCGGGTCTGCCCATTTAACGTGAGTCAGACCATTCAACGCGAGTCAGACTATTCAATGCGGGTCGGCCCATTTAACGCGAGTCAGACCATTCAACGCGAGTCAGACCATTCAATGCGGGTCGGCCCATGCAACGCGAGTCAGACCATTCAACACGAGTCAGACTATTCAATGCGGGTCGGCCCATTTAACGCGAGTCAGACCATTCAATGCGGGTCGGCCCATTTAACGCGAGTCAGACCATTCAATGCGGGTCGGCCCATTTAACGCAAGTCAGACCAGTCAATGCGGGTCGGCCCATTTAACGCGAGTCAGACTATTCAATGTGGGTCGGCCCATTCAACGCGAGTCAGACTATTCAATGCGGGTCGGCCCATTTAACGCGAGTCAGACCATTCAATGCGAGTCAGACCATTCAGCGCAGGTCGTACCATTCAATGTGGGTCGGCCCATTCAACTCGGGTCGACACATTCAATGCGGGTCGGCCCATTCAACGCGAGTCGGCCCATTCAACGCAGGTCGACCCATTTAATGCGGGTCGACCCTATCAACGCGAGTCAGCCCATTCAACGCGGGTCGACCCATTCAATGCGGGTCGACCCATTCAACGCGAGTCGACCCATTCAACGCAGGTCGGCCCATTCAACGCGAGTCAGACCATTCAACGCGGTTCGGCCCATTCAACGCGAGTCGGCCCATTCAACGCGAGTCAGACCATTCAACGCGGGTCGACCCATTCAACGCGAGTCGGCCCATTCAACGCGAGTCAGACCATTCAACGCGGGTCGACCCATTCAACGCGGGTCGGCCCATTCAACGCGAGTCAGACCATTCAACGCGGGTCAGTCCATTCAATGCTGGTCGGCCCATTCAACGTGAGTCAGACCATTCAACGCGAGTCGGCCCATTCAACGCGAGTCAGACCATTCAACGCGGGTCGTCCCATTCAACGCGAGTCAGACCATTCAACGCGGGTTGGCCCATTCAATGCGGGTCGGCCCATTCAACGCAAATCAGACCATTCAACGCGAGTCAGACCATTCAACGCGGGTCGTCCCATTCAACGCGAGTCAGACCATTCAACGCGGGTCGGTCCATTCAACGCGAGTCAGACCATTCAACACGAGTCAGACCATTCAACGCGGGTCGGTCCATTCAACGCGAGTCAGACCATTCAACGCGGGTTGGCCCATTCAATGCGGGTCGGCCCATTCAACGCGAGTCAGACCATTCAACGCGGGTCGGCCCATTCAACGCGAGTCAGACCATTCAATGCGAGTCGACCCATTCAACGCGGGTCGGTCCATTCAACGCGAGTCAGACCATTCAACACGAGTCAGACCATTCAACGTGGGTCGGCCCATTCAACGCGAGTCGGCCCATTCAACGCGGGTCGGCCCATTCAACGCGAGTCGTCCCATTCAACGCGAGTCGGCCCATTCAACGCGGGTCGGCCCATTCAACGCGGGTCGGCCCATTCAACGAGAGTCAGCCCATTCAAAGCGGGTCAGCCCATTCAACACGGGTTGGCCCATTCAATGCGGGTCAGCCCATTCAACGCAGGTCGGCCCATTCAATGCGAGTCGGCCCATTCAACGCAAGTCAGCCCATTCAATGCGAGTCGGCCCATTCAAAGTGTGTCGGCCCATTTAACGTGGGATGGCCCATTCAACGCGGGTCGGCCCATTCAACACGAGTCGGCCCATTCAACGCGGGTCGGCCCATTCAACGCGAGTCATCACATTCAACGCGAGTCAGCCCATTCAACGCGAGTCAACACATTCAACGCGGGTTGGCCCATTCAACGCGAGTCAACACATTCAACCCGGGTCAGTCCATTCAATGCTGGTCAGCCCATTCAACGTGAGTCAGACCATTCAACGCGGGTCGGCCCATTCAACGCAAGTCAGACCATTCAACGTGAGTCAGACCATTCAATGTGAGTCAGACCATTCATTGCGGGTCGGCCCATTTAACGCGAGTCAGACTATTCAACGCGAGTCAGACTATTCAATGCGGGTCGGCCCATTTAACGCGAGTCAGACCATTCAACGTGAGTCAGACCATTCAATGTGAGTCAGACCATTCATTGCGGGTCGGCCCATTTAACGCGAGTCAGACTATTCAACGCGAGTCAGACTATTCAATGCGGGTCGGCCCATTTAACGCGAGTCAGACCATTCAACGTGAGTCAGACCATTCATTGCGGGTCGGCCCATTTAACGCGAGTCAGACCATTCAATGCGAGTCGGCCCATTCAAAGTGTGTCGGCCCATTTAACGTGGGATGGCCCATTCAACGCGGGTCGGCCCATTCAACACGAGTCGGCCCATTCAACGCGGGTCGGCCCATTCAACGCGAGTCATCACATTCAACGCGAGTCAGCCCATTCAACGCGAGTCAACACATTCAACGCGGGTTGGCCCATTCAACGCGAGTCAACACATTCAACCCGGGTCAGTCCATTCAATGCTGGTCAGCCCATTCAACGTGAGTCAGACCATTCAACGCGGGTCGGCCCATTCAACGCAAGTCAGACCATTCAACGTGAGTCAGACCATTCAATGTGAGTCAGACCATTCATTGCGGGTCGGCCCATTTAACGCGAGTCAGACTATTCAACGCGAGTCAGACTATTCAATGCGGGTCGGCCCATTTAACGCGAGTCAGACCATTCAACGTGAGTCAGACCATTCAATGTGAGTCAGACCATTCATTGCGGGTCGGCCCATTTAACGCGAGTCAGACTATTCAACGCGAGTCAGACTATTCAATGCGGGTCGGCCCATTTAACGCGAGTCAGACCATTCAACGTGAGTCAGACCATTCATTGCGGGTCGGCCCATTTAACGCGAGTCAGACCATTCAACGCTAGTCAGACTATTCATTGCGGGTCGGCCCATTTAACGCGAGTCAGACCATTCAATGCGTGTCAGACCATTCAATGCGGGTCGGCCCATTCAACGTGAGTCAGACCATTCAACGCGGGTCGGCCCATTCAACGCGAGTCAGACCATTCAACGCGTGTCATTCCATTCAATGCTGGTCAGCCCATTCAACGTGAGTCAGACCATTCAACGCGGGTCGGCCCATTCAACGCGAGTCAGACCATTCAACGCGTGTCATTCCATTCAATGCTGGTCAGCCCATTCAACGTGAGTCAGACCATTCAACGCGGGTCGGCCCATTCAACGCGAGTCAGACCATTCAACGCGTGTCAGTCCATTCAATGCTGGTCGGCCCATTCAACGCGAGTCAGACCATTCAACGCGAGTCAGACCATTCAACGCGAGTCAGACCATTCAACGTGAGTCAGACCATTCAACGCGAGTCAGACCATTCATTGCGGGTCGGCCCATTTAACGCGAGTCAGACCATTCAACGCGAGTCAGACTATTCAATGCGGGTCGGCCCATTTAACGCGAGTCAGACCATTCAACGCGAGTCAGACCATTCAATGCGGGTCGGCCCATTTAACGCGAGTCAGACCATTCAATGCAGGTCGGCCCATTTAACGCGAGTCAGCCCATTCAACGCGAGTCAGACCATTCAACGCGAGTCAGACCATTCAACGCGAGTCAGACCATTCAACGCGAGTCAGACCATTCAACGTGAGTCAGACCATTCAATGCAGGTCGGCCCATTCAACGCAAGTCAGCCCATTCAACGCGAGTCAGCCCATTCAACGCGGGTCAGCCCATTCAACACGAGTCAGCCCATTCAACGCGAGTCAGACCATTCAACGTGAGTCAGACCATTCAACGCGAGTCAGAACATTCAATGCGGGTCGGCCCATTCAACGCGAATCAGACCATTCAACGCGAGTCAGACCATTCAACGCGAGTCAGACCATTCAACGCAGGTCGGCCCATTCAATGCGGGTCGGCCCACTCAACGCAGCTGAGCCCATTCAACACGATTCGGCCTATTCAACGTGAGTCGTCCCATTTAACGCAGCTCAGCCCATTCAACGCGAGTTGGCCCATTCAGTACGAGTCAGCCCATTCAATGTGGGCTAGCCCATTCAACGCAGGTCAGCCCATTCAACGTGTGTCGGCCCATTCAACATGTGTCGGCCCATTCAACACGAGTCAGCTCATTCAACGCGGGTAAGTCCATTCAATGCGAGTCAGACCATTCAACTCGGGTCGGACCATTCAACACGGGTCGGCCCATTCAACCCGGGTCGGCCCATTCAACGCAGGTCGGCCCATTCAATGCGAGTCGGCCCATTCAACACGAGTCGGCCCATTCAACACGGGTCGGCCCATTCAATGCGAACCGGCCCATTTAACGTGGGATGGGCCATTCAACACGATTTGGCCTATTCAACGCGAGTCGGCCCATTCAACGCGAGTCGGCCCATTCAACGCGAGTCAGACCATTTAACGCAGGTCAATCCATTCAACACGATTCAGCGCATTTAACACCGGTTGCCCCATTCAACGAATGTTGGCCCATTCAACGGAAGTCATACCATTCAACATGAGTCTGTCCATTCAATGCGGGTCAGCCTATTCAATGGAAGTCAGCCCATTCAACACGAGTCTGTCCATTGAACGCGGGTCGGCCCATTCAACGCGGGTCGGCCCATTCAACGCGGGTCGGCCTATTCAATGCGGGTCGGCCCATTCAACGCGAGTCTGTCCATTCAACGCGGGTCGGCCCATTCAACGCGAGTCGGCCCATTCAACGCATGTCGGCCCATTCAGGAGAGTCAGCTCATTCAACGCGAGTTAGCCCATTCAACGCGAGTCGGCCCATTCAACGCAGGTCGACCCATTTAATGCGGGTCGACCCTATCAACGCGAGTCAGCCCATTCAACGCGGGTCGACCCATTCAATGCGGGTCGACCCATTCAACGCGAGTCGACCCATTCAACGCAGGTCGGCCCATTCAACGCGAGTCAGACCATTCAACGCGGTTCGGCCCATTCAACGCGAGTCGGCCCATTCAACGCGAGTCAGACCATTCAACGCGGGTCGACCCATTCAACGCGAGTCGGCCCATTCAACGCGAGTCAGACCATTCAACGCGGGTCGACCCATTCAACGCGGGTCGGCCCATTCAACGCGAGTCAGACCATTCAACGCGGGTCAGTCCATTCAATGCTGGTCGGCCCATTCAACGTGAGTCAGACCATTCAACGCGAGTCGGCCCATTCAACGCGAGTCAGACCATTCAACGCGGGTCGTCCCATTCAACGCGAGTCAGACCATTCAACGCGGGTTGGCCCATTCAATGCGGGTCGGCCCATTCAACGCAAATCAGACCATTCAACGCGAGTCAGACCATTCAACGCGGGTCGTCCCATTCAACGCGAGTCAGACCATTCAACGCGGGTCGGTCCATTCAACGCGAGTCAGACCATTCAACACGAGTCAGACCATTCAACGCGGGTCGGTCCATTCAACGCGAGTCAGACCATTCAACGCGGGTTGGCCCATTCAATGCGGGTCGGCCCATTCAACGCGAGTCAGACCATTCAACGCGGGTCGGCCCATTCAACGCGAGTCAGACCATTCAATGCGAGTCGACCCATTCAACGCGGGTCGGTCCATTCAACGCGAGTCAGACCATTCAACACGAGTCAGACCATTCAACGTGGGTCGGCCCATTCAACGCGAGTCGGCCCATTCAACGCGGGTCGGCCCATTCAACGCGAGTCGTCCCATTCAACGCGAGTCGGCCCATTCAACGCGGGTCGGCCCATTCAACGCGGGTCGGCCCATTCAACGAGAGTCAGCCCATTCAAAGCGGGTCAGCCCATTCAACACGGGTTGGCCCATTCAATGCGGGTCAGCCCATTCAACGCAGGTCGGCCCATTCAATGCGAGTCGGCCCATTCAACGCAAGTCAGCCCATTCAATGCGAGTCGGCCCATTCAAAGTGTGTCGGCCCATTTAACGTGGGATGGCCCATTCAACGCGGGTCGGCCCATTCAACACGAGTCGGCCCATTCAACGCGGGTCGGCCCATTCAACGCGAGTCATCACATTCAACGCGAGTCAGCCCATTCAACGCGAGTCAACACATTCAACGCGGGTTGGCCCATTCAACGCGAGTCAACACATTCAACCCGGGTCAGTCCATTCAATGCTGGTCAGCCCATTCAACGTGAGTCAGACCATTCAACGCGGGTCGGCCCATTCAACGCAAGTCAGACCATTCAACGTGAGTCAGACCATTCAATGTGAGTCAGACCATTCATTGCGGGTCGGCCCATTTAACGCGAGTCAGACTATTCAACGCGAGTCAGACTATTCAATGCGGGTCGGCCCATTTAACGCGAGTCAGACCATTCAACGTGAGTCAGACCATTCAATGTGAGTCAGACCATTCATTGCGGGTCGGCCCATTTAACGCGAGTCAGACTATTCAACGCGAGTCAGACTATTCAATGCGGGTCGGCCCATTTAACGCGAGTCAGACCATTCAACGTGAGTCAGACCATTCATTGCGGGTCGGCCCATTTAACGCGAGTCAGACCATTCAACGCTAGTCAGACTATTCATTGCGGGTCGGCCCATTTAACGCGAGTCAGACCATTCAATGCGTGTCAGACCATTCAATGCGGGTCGGCCCATTCAACGTGAGTCAGACCATTCAACGCGGGTCGGCCCATTCAACGCGAGTCAGACCATTCAACGCGTGTCATTCCATTCAATGCTGGTCAGCCCATTCAACGTGAGTCAGACCATTCAACGCGGGTCGGCCCATTCAACGCGAGTCAGACCATTCAACGCGTGTCATTCCATTCAATGCTGGTCAGCCCATTCAACGTGAGTCAGACCATTCAACGCGGGTCGGCCCATTCAACGCGAGTCAGACCATTCAACGCGTGTCAGTCCATTCAATGCTGGTCGGCCCATTCAACGCGAGTCAGACCATTCAACGCGAGTCAGACCATTCAACGCGAGTCAGACCATTCAACGTGAGTCAGACCATTCAACGCGAGTCAGACCATTCATTGCGGGTCGGCCCATTTAACGCGAGTCAGACCATTCAACGCGAGTCAGACTATTCAATGCGGGTCGGCCCATTTAACGCGAGTCAGACCATTCAACGCGAGTCAGACCATTCAATGCGGGTCGGCCCATTTAACGCGAGTCAGACCATTCAATGCAGGTCGGCCCATTTAACGCGAGTCAGCCCATTCAACGCGAGTCAGACCATTCAACGCGAGTCAGACCATTCAACGCGAGTCAGACCATTCAACGCGAGTCAGACCATTCAACGTGAGTCAGACCATTCAATGCAGGTCGGCCCATTCAACGCAAGTCAGCCCATTCAACGCGAGTCAGCCCATTCAACGCGGGTCAGCCCATTCAACACGAGTCAGCCCATTCAACGCGAGTCAGACCATTCAACGTGAGTCAGACCATTCAACGCGAGTCAGAACATTCAATGCGGGTCGGCCCATTCAACGCGAATCAGACCATTCAACGCGAGTCAGACCATTCAACGCGAGTCAGACCATTCAACGCAGGTCGGCCCATTCAATGCGGGTCGGCCCACTCAACGCAGCTGAGCCCATTCAACACGATTCGGCCTATTCAACGTGAGTCGTCCCATTTAACGCAGCTCAGCCCATTCAACGCGAGTTGGCCCATTCAGTACGAGTCAGCCCATTCAATGTGGGCTAGCCCATTCAACGCAGGTCAGCCCATTCAACGTGTGTCGGCCCATTCAACATGTGTCGGCCCATTCAACACGAGTCAGCTCATTCAACGCGGGTAAGTCCATTCAATGCGAGTCAGACCATTCAACTCGGGTCGGACCATTCAACACGGGTCGGCCCATTCAACCCGGGTCGGCCCATTCAACGCAGGTCGGCCCATTCAATGCGAGTCGGCCCATTCAACACGAGTCGGCCCATTCAACACGGGTCGGCCCATTCAATGCGAACCGGCCCATTTAACGTGGGATGGGCCATTCAACACGATTTGGCCTATTCAACGCGAGTCGGCCCATTCAACGCGAGTCGGCCCATTCAACGCGAGTCAGACCATTTAACGCAGGTCAATCCATTCAACACGATTCAGCGCATTTAACACCGGTTGCCCCATTCAACGAATGTTGGCCCATTCAACGGAAGTCATACCATTCAACATGAGTCTGTCCATTCAATGCGGGTCAGCCTATTCAATGGAAGTCAGCCCATTCAACACGAGTCTGTCCATTGAACGCGGGTCGGCCCATTCAACGCGGGTCGGCCCATTCAACGCGGGTCGGCCTATTCAATGCGGGTCGGCCCATTCAACGCGAGTCTGTCCATTCAACGCGGGTCGGCCCATTCAACGCGAGTCGGCCCATTCAACGCATGTCGGCCCATTCAGGAGAGTCAGCTCATTCAACGCGAGTTAGCCCATTCAACGCGAGTTAGCCCATTCAACGCAGGTCGGCCCATTCAATGCGAACCGGCCCATTTAACGTGGGATGGCCCATTCAACGCGAGTCGTACCATTCAATGCAGGTCGGCCCATTTAACGGGAGTCAGACCATTCAAGGCGGGTCGGCCCATTCAATGCGGGTCGGCCCATTCAACGCGAGCCAGCCCATTCAACGCAGGTCGGACCATTCAATGCGGGTCGGCCCATTCAGCGCGGGTCAGCCCATTCAACGCGGGGCGGCCCATTCAACGCGGGTCGGCCCATTCAACGCGAGTCGGCCCATTCAATGCGAGTTGGCCCATTTAACGCGAGTCATCCCATTCAACACGAGTTAGACAGTTCAATGCGAGTAGGCCCATTGAATGCGAGCCAGACCATTCAACGCGGGTCGGCCCATTCAACGCGGGTCAGCCCATTCAAAACGAGTCAGCCCATTCTACACGAGTCAGCCCATTTAACACGATTCGGCGCATTTAACATGGGTCGCCCCATTCAACGCAGGTCGGACCATTCAACGCGAGTCGACACATTCAACGCGGGTCGGCCCATTCAACGCAGCTGAGCCCATTCAACACGATTCGGCCTATTCAATTCGGGTCGACACATTCAACGCGGGTCGGCCAATTCAACGCGAGTCGGCCCATTCAACGTGAGTCGTCCCATTTAACGCAGGTCAGCCCATTCAACGCAAGTCGGCCCATTCTACGCAAGTCGGTCCATTCAACGCTAGTCGGCCCATTCAACGTGGGTCAGCCCATTCAACGCAGGTCGGCCCATTCAGTGAGAGTCAGCCCATTCACCACGGGATGGCCCATTCAATGCGAGTCAGCCCATTCAACACGAGTCAGACCATTCAACACGAGTCAGACCATTCAACACGAGTCAGACCATTCAACACGAGTCAGACCATTCAACACGAGTCAGACCATTCAATGCGAGTCAGACCATTCAACGCGAGTCAGACCATTCAACGCGGGTCAGACCATTCAATGCGAGTCAGACCATTCAGCACGGGTCAGACCATTCAATGCGAGTCAGACCATTCAACGCGAGTCAGACCATTCAACATGAGTCAGACCATTCAACACGAGTCAGACCATTCAACAGGAGTCAGACCATTCAACACGAGTCAGACCATTCAACGCGAGTCAGACCATTCAACACGAGTCAGACCATTCAACGTGAGTCAGACCATTCAACACGAGTCAGACCATTCAACGCGAGTCAGACCATTCAACGCGAGTCAGACCATTCAACGCGAGTCAGACCATTCAACGCGAGTCAGACCATTCAACGCGAGTCAGACCATTCAACGCGAGTCAGACCATTCAACACGAGTCAGACCATTCAACACGAGTCAGACCATTCAACGCGAGTCAGACCATTCAACGCGAGTCAGACCATTCAACGCGAGTCAGACCATTCAACGCGAGTCAGACCATTCAACTCGAGTCAGACCATTCAACGCGAGTCAGACCATTCAACGCGAGTCAGACCATTCAACGCGAGTCAGACCATTCAACGCGAGTCAGACCATTCAACGCGAGTCAGACCATTCAACACGAGTCAGACCATTCAACACGAGTCAGACCATTCAACGCGAGTCAGACCATTCAACGCGAGTCAGACCATTCAACGCGAGTCAGACCATTCAACGCGAGTCAGACCATTCAACGCGAGTCAGACCATTCAACGCGAGTCAGACCATTCAACACGAGTCAGACCATTCAACGCGAGTCAGACCATTCAACGCGAGTCAGACCATTCAACGCGAGTCAGACCATTCAACACGAGTCAGACCATTCAACGCGAGTCAGACCATTCAACGCGAGTCAGACCATTCAACGCGAGTCAGACCATTCAACCTGAGTCAGACCATTCAACCTGAGTCAGACCATTCAACATGAGTCAGACCATTCAACGCGAGTCAGACCATTCAACGCGAGTCAGACCATTCAACCTGAGTCAGACCATTCAACCTGAGTCAGACCATTCAACATGAGTCAGACCATTCAACACGAGTCAGACCATTCAACACGAGTCAGACCATTCAACACGAGTCAGACCATTCAACGCGAGTCAGACCATTCAACATGAGTCAGACCATTCAACGCGAGTCAGACTATTCAATGCGGGTCGGCCCATTTAACGCGAGTCAGACCATTCAATGCGGGTCGGCCCATTTAACGCGAGTCAGACCATTCAATGCGGGTCGGCCCATTTAACGCGAGTCAGACCATTCAATGCGGGTCGGCCCATTTAACGCAAGTCAGACCAGTCAATGCGGGTCGGCCCATTTAACGCGAGTCAGATCATTCAACGCGAGTCAGACCATTCAGCGCAGGTCGTACCATTCAATGTGGGTCGGCCCATTCAACTCGGGTCGACACATTCAATGCGGGTCGGCCCATTCAATGCGAGTCGGCCCATTCAACGCAGGTTGACCCATTCAATGCGGGTCGACCCATTCAACGCGAGTCAGCCCATTCAACGCGGGTCGACCCATTCAATGCGGGTCGACCCATTCAACGCGAGTCGACCCATTCAACGCAGGTCGGCCCATTCAACGCGAGTCAGACCATTCAACGCGGTTCGGCCCATTCAATGCGAGTCGGCCCATTCAACGCGAGTCAGACCATTCAACGCGGGTCGACCCATTCAACGCGAGTCGGCCCATTCAACGCGAGTCAGACCATTCAACGCGAGTCAGACCATTCAACGCGAGTCGGCCCATTCAACGCGAGTCAGACCATTCAACGCGAGTCAGACCATTCAACGCGAGTCAGACCATTCAATGCGAGTCAGACCATTCAACACGAGTCAGACCATTCAACCTGAGTCAGACCATTCAACGCGGGTCAGACCATTCAACGTGAGTCAGACCATTCAACACAAGTCAGACCATTCAACCTGAGTCAGACCATTCAACACGAGTCTGACCATTCAACGCGAGTCAGACCATTCAATGCGGGTCGGCCCATTTAACGCGAGTCAGACTATTCAACGCGGGTCGGCCCATTCAACGCGAGTCAGACCATTCAACGCGAGTCAGACCATTCAACGCGAGTCAGACCATTCAATGCGGGTCTGCCCATTTAACGTGAGTCAGACCATTCAACGCGAGTCAGACTATTCAATGCGGGTCGGCCCATTTAACGCGAGTCAGACCATTCAACGCGAGTCAGACCATTCAATGCGGGTCGGCCCATGCAACGCGAGTCAGACCATTCAACACGAGTCAGACTATTCAATGCGGGTCGGCCCATTTAACGCGAGTCAGACCATTCAATGCGGGTCGGCCCATTTAACGCGAGTCAGACCATTCAACGCGAGTCAGACCATTCAACGCGAGTCAGACCATTAAACGCGAGTCAGACCATTCAACCTGAGTCAGACCATTCAACCTGAGTCAGACCATTCAACATGAGTCAGACCATTCAACGCGAGTCAGACCATTCAACGCGAGTCAGACCATTCAACACGAGTCAGACCATTCAACACGAGTCAGACCATTCAACACGAGTCAGACCATTCAACACGAGTCAGACCATTCAACGCGGGTCAGACCATTCAACGCGAGTCAGACCATTCAACGCGAGTCAGACCATTCAACACGAGTCAGACCATTCAACACGAGTCAGACCATTCAACACGAGTCAGACCATTCAACATGAGTCAGACCATTCAATGCGAGTCAGACCATTCAACACGAGTCAGACCATTCAACATGAGTCAGACCATTCAACATGAGTCAGACCATTCAACACGAGTCAGACCATTCAACATGAGTCAGACCATTCAATGCGAGTCAGACCATTCAACGCGAGTCAGACCATTCAACACGAGTCAGACCATTCAACACGAGTCAGACCATTCAACACGAGTCAGACCATTCAACGCGAGTCAGACCATTCAACACGAGTCAGACCATTCAACCTGAGTCAGACCATTCAATGCGAGTCAGACCATTCAACACGAGTCAGACCATTCAACACGAGTCAGACCATTCAACACGAGTCAGACCATTCAACCTGAGTCAGACCATTCAACGCGAGTCAGACCATTCAACACGAGTCAGACCATTCAACACGAGTCAGACCATTCAACACGAGTCAGACCATTCAACGCGAGTCAGACCATTCAACACGAGTCAGACCATTCAACACGAGTCAGACCATTCAACACGAGTCAGACCATTCAATGCGAGTCAGACCATTCAACGCGAGTCAGACGATTCAATGCGGATCGGACCATTCGATGCGAGTCAGACCATTCAACGCGAGTCAGACGATTCAATGCGGATCGGACCATTCAACGCGAGTCAGACCATTCAACGCGAGTCAGCCCATTCAACGCGAGTCAGACCATTCAACACGAGTCAGACCATTCAACCTGAGTCAGACCATTCAACGCGGGTCAGACCATTCAACGTGAGTCAGACCATTCAACACGAGTCAGACCATTCAACCTGAGTCAGACCATTCAACACGAGTCTGACCATTCAACGCGAGTCAGACCATTCAATGCGGGTCGGCCCATTTAACGCGAGTCAGACTATTCAACGCGGGTCGGCCCATTCAACGCGAGTCAGACCATTCAACGCGAGTCAGACCATTCAACGCGAGTCAGACCATTCAATGCGGGTCTGCCCATTTAACGTGAGTCAGACCATTCAACGCGAGTCAGACTATTCAATGCGGGTCGGCCCATTTAACGCGAGTCAGACCATTCAACGCGAGTCAGACCATTCAATGCGGGTCGGCCCATGCAACGCGAGTCAGACCATTCAACACGAGTCAGACTATTCAATGCGGGTCGGCCCATTTAACGCGAGTCAGACCATTCAATGCGGGTCGGCCCATTTAACGCGAGTCAGACCATTCAATGCGGGTCGGCCCATTTAACGCAAGTCAGACCAGTCAATGCGGGTCGGCCCATTTAACGCGAGTCAGACTATTCAATGTGGGTCGGCCCATTCAACGCGAGTCAGACTATTCAATGCGGGTCGGCCCATTTAACGCGAGTCAGATCATTCAACGCGAGTCAGACCATTCAGCGCAGGTCGTACCATTCAATGTGGGTCGGCCCATTCAACTCGGGTCGACACATTCAATGCGGGTCGGCCCATTCAACGCGAGTCGGCCCATTCAACGCAGGTCGACCCATTTAATGCGGGTCGACCCTATCAACGCGAGTCAGCCCATACAACGCGGGTCGACCCATTCAATGCGGGTCGACCCATTCAACGCGAGTCGACCCATTCAACGCAGGTCGGCCCATTCAACGCGAGTCAGACCATTCAACGCGGTTCGGCCCATTCAACGCGAGTCGGCCCATTCAACGCGAGTCAGACCATTCAACGCGGGTCGACCCATTCAACGCGAGTCGGCCCATTCAACGCGAGTCAGACCATTCAACGCGAGTCAGACCATTCAACGCGGGTCGACCCATTCAACGCGGGTCGGCCCATTCAACGCGAGTCAGACCATTCAACGCGGGTCGACCCATTCAACGCGGGTCGGCCCATTCAACGCGAGTCAGACCATTCAACGCGGGTCAGTCCATTCAATGCTGGTCGGCCCATTCAACGTGAGTCAGACCATTCAACGCGAGTCGGCCCATTCAACGCGAGTCAGACCATTCAACGCGGGTCGTCCCATTCAACGCGAGTCAGACCATTCAACGCGGGTTGGCCCATTCAATGTGGGTCGGCCCATTCAACGCAAATCAGACCATTCAACGCGAGTCAGACCATTCAACGCGGGTCGTCCCATTCAACGCGAGTCAGACCATTCAACGCGGGTCGGTCCATTCAACGCGAGTCAGACCATTCAACACGAGTCAGACCATTCAACGCGGGTCGGTCCATTCAACGCGAGTCAGACCATTCAACGCGGGTTGGCCCATTCAATGCGGGTCGGCCCATTCAACGCGAGTCAGACCATTCAACGCGGGTCGGCCCATTCAACGCGAGTCAGACCATTCAATGCGAGTCGACCCATTCAACGCGGGTCGGTCCATTCAACGCGAGTCAGACCATTCAACACGAGTCAGACCATTCAACGTGGGTCGGCCCATTCAACGCGAGTCGGCCCATTCAACGCGGGTCGGCCCATTCAACGCGAGTCGTCCCATTCAACGCGAGTCGGCCCATTCAACGCGGGTCGGCCCATTCAACGCGGGTCGGCCCATTCAACGAGAGTCAGCCCATTCAAAGCGGGTCAGCCCATTCAACACGGGTTGGCCCATTCAATGCGGGTCAGCCCATTGAACGCAGGTCGGCCCATTCAATGCGAGTCGGCCCATTCAACGCAAGTTAGCCCATTCAATGCGAGTCGGCCCATTCAAAGTGTGTCGGCCCATTTAACGTGGGATGGCCCATTCAACGCGGGTCGGCCCATTCAACACGAGTCGGCCCATTCAACGCGGGTCGGCCCATTCAACGCGAGTCGGCCCATTCAACGCGAGTCATCACATTCAACGCGAGTCAGCCCATTCAACGCGAGTCAACACATTCAACGCGGGTTGGCCCATTCAACGCGAGTCAACACATTCAACCCGGGTCAGTCCATTCAATGCTGGTCAGCCCATTCAACGCGAGTCAGACCATTCAACGCGGGTCGGCCCATTCAACGCAAGTCAGACCATTCAACGTGAGTCAGACCATTCAATGTGAGTCAGACCATTCATTGCGGGTCGGCCCATTTAACGCGAGTCAGACTATTCAACGCGAGTCAGACTATTCAATGCGGGTCGGCCCATTTAACGCGAGTCAGACCATTCAACGTGAGTCAGACCATTCAATGTGAGTCAGACCATTCATTGCGGGTCGGCCCATTTAACGCGAGTCAGACTATTCAACGCGAGTCAGACTATTCAATGCGGGTCGGCCCATTTAACGCGAGTCAGACCATTCAATGCGTGTCAGACCATTCAATGCGGGTCGGCCCATTCAACGTGAGTCAGACCATTCAACGCGGGTCGGCCCATTCAACGCGAGTCAGACCATTCAACGCGTGTCATTCCATTCAATGCTGGTCAGCCCATTCAACGTGAGTCAGACCATTCAACGCGGGTCGGCCCATTCAACGCGAGTCAGACCATTCAACGCGTGTCAGTCCATTCAATGCTGGTCGGCCCATTCAACGCGAGTCAGACCATTCAACGCGAGTCAGACCATTCAACGCGAGTCAGACCATTCAACGTGAGTCAGACCATTCAACGCGAGTCAGACCATTCATTGCGGGTCGGCCCATTTAACGCGAGTCAGACCATTCAACGCGAGTCAGACTATTCAATGCGGGTCGGCCCATTTAACGCGAGTCAGACCATTCAACGCGAGTCAGACCATTCAATGCGGGTCGGCCCATTTAACGCGAGTCAGACCATTCAATGCAGGTCGGCCCATTTAACGCGAGTCAGCCCATTCAACGCGAGTCAGACCATTCAACGCGAGTCAGACCATTCAACGCGAGTCAGACCATTCAACGCGAGTCAGACCATTCAACGTGAGTCAGACCATTCAATGCAGGTCGGCCCATTCAACGCAAGTCAGCCCATTCAACGCGAGTCAGCCCATTCAACGCGGGTCAGCCCATTCAACACGAGTCAGCCCATTCAACGCGAGTCAGACCATTCAACGTGAGTCAGACCATTCAACGCGAGTCAGAACATTCAATGCGGGTCGGCCCATTCAACGCGAATCAGACCATTCAACGCGAGTCAGACCATTCAACGCGAGTCAGACCATTCAACGCAGGTCGGCCCATTCAATGCGGGTCGGCCCACTCAACGCAGCTGAGCCCATTCAACACGATTCGGCCTATTCAACGTGAGTCGTCCCATTTAACGCAGCTCAGCCCATTCAACGCGAGTTGGCCCATTCAGTACGAGTCAGCCCATTCAATGTGGGCTAGCCCATTCAACGCAGGTCAGCCCATTCAACGTGTGTCGGCCCATTCAACATGTGTCGGCCCATTCAACACGAGTCAGCTCATTCAACGCGGGTAAGTCCATTCAATGCGAG
Organism: Squalus acanthias; assembly: GCA_030390025.1. Lineage (NCBI taxonomy): Eukaryota > Metazoa > Chordata > Chondrichthyes > Squaliformes > Squalidae > Squalus > Squalus acanthias. Next base: position 93,746,642 of record CM059427.1, on the reverse strand, counting down.
TCAGACCATTCAACTCGGGTCGGACCATTCAACACGGGTCGGCCCATTCAACCCGGGTCGGCCCATTCAACGCAGGTCGGCCCATTCAATGCGAGTCGGCCCATTCAACACGAGTCGGCCCATTCAACACGGGTCGGCCCATTCAATGCGAACCGGCCCATTTAACGTGGGATGGGCCATTCAACACGATTTGGCCTATTCAACGCGAGTCGGCCCATTCAACGCGAGTCGGCCCATTCAACGCGAGTCAGACCATTTAACGCAGGTCAATCCATTCAACACGATTCAGCGCATTTAACACCGGTTGCCCCATTCAACGAATGTTGGCCCATTCAACGGAAGTCATACCATTCAACATGAGTCTGTCCATTCAATGCGGGTCAGCCTATTCAATGGAAGTCAGCCCATTCAACACGAGTCTGTCCATTGAACGCGGGTCGGCCCATTCAACGCGGGTCGGCCCATTCAACGCGGGTCGGCCTATTCAATGCGGGTCGGCCCATTCAACGCGAGTCTGTCCATTCAACGCGGGTCGGCCCATTCAACGCGAGTCGGCCCATTCAACGCATGTCGGCCCATTCAGGAGAGTCAGCTCATTCAACGCGAGTTAGCCCATTCAACGCGAGTTAGCCCATTCAACGCAGGTCGGCCCATTCAATGCGAACCGGCCCAATTAACGTGGGATGGCCCATTCAACGCGAGTCGTACCATTCAATGCAGGTCGGCCCATTTAACGGGAGTCAGACCATTCAAGGCGGGTCGGCCCATTCAATGCGGGTCGGCCCATTCAACGCGAGCCAGCCCATTCAACGCAGGTCGGACCATTCAATGCGGGTCGGCCCATTCAGCGCGGGTCAGCCCATTCAACGCGGGGCGGCCCATTCAACGCGGGTCGGCCCATTCAACGCGAGTCGGCCCATTCAATGCGAGTTGGCCCATTTAACGCGAGTCATCCCATTCAACACGAGTTAGACAGTTCAATGCGAGTAGGCCCATTGAATGCGAGCCAGACCATTCAACGCGGGTCGGCCCATTCAACGCGGGTCAGCCCATTCAAAACGAGTCAGCTCATTCTACACGAGTCAGCCCATTTAACACGATTCGGCGCATTTAACATGGGTCGCCCCATTCAACGCAGGTCAGACCATTCAACGTGAGTCAGACCATTCAATGTGAGTCAGACCATTCATTGCGGGTCGGCCCATTTAACGCGAGTCAGACTATTCAACGCGAGTCAGACTATTCAATGCGGGTCGGCCCATTTAACGCGAGTCAGACCATTCAATGCGTGTCAGACCATTCAATGCGGGTCGGCCCATTCAACGTGAGTCAGACCATTCAACGCGGGTCGGCCCATTCAACGCGAGTCAGACCATTCAACGCGTGTCATTCCATTCAATGCTGGTCAGCCCATTCAACGTGAGTCAGACCATTCAACGCGGGTCGGCCCATTCAACGCGAGTCAGACCATTCAACGCGTGTCAGTCCATTCAATGCTGGTCGGCCCATTCAACGCGAGTCAGACCATTCAACGCGAGTCAGACCATTCAACGCGAGTCAGACCATTCAACGTGAGTCAGACCATTCAACGCGAGTCAGACCATTCATTGCGGGTCGGCCCATTTAACGCGAGTCAGACCATTCAACGCGAGTCAGACTATTCAATGCGGGTCGGCCCATTTAACGCGAGTCAGACCATTCAACGCGAGTCAGACCATTCAATGCGGGTCGGCCCATTTAACGCGAGTCAGACCATTCAATGCAGGTCGGCCCATTTAACGCGAGTCAGCCCATTCAACGCGAGTCAGACCATTCAACGCGAGTCAGACCATTCAACGCGAGTCAGACCATTCAACGCGAGTCAGACCATTCAACGTGAGTCAGACCATTCAATGCAGGTCGGCCCATTCAACGCAAGTCAGCCCATTCAACGCGAGTCAGCCCATTCAACGCGGGTCAGCCCATTCAACACGAGTCAGCCCATTCAACGCGAGTCAGACCATTCAACGTGAGTCAGACCATTCAACGCGAGTCAGAACATTCAATGCGGGTCGGCCCATTCAACGCGAATCAGACCATTCAACGCGAGTCAGACCATTCAACGCGAGTCAGACCATTCAACGCAGGTCGGCCCATTCAATGCGGGTCGGCCCACTCAACGCAGCTGAGCCCATTCAACACGATTCGGCCTATTCAACGTGAGTCGTCCCATTTAACGCAGCTCAGCCCATTCAACGCGAGTTGGCCCATTCAGTACGAGTCAGCCCATTCAATGTGGGCTAGCCCATTCAACGCAGGTCAGCCCATTCAACGTGTGTCGGCCCATTCAACATGTGTCGGCCCATTCAACACGAGTCAGCTCATTCAACGCGGGTAAGTCCATTCAATGCGAGTCAGACCATTCAACTCGGGTCGGACCATTCAACACGGGTCGGCCCATTCAACCCGGGTCGGCCCATTCAACGCAGGTCGGCCCATTCAATGCGAGTCGGCCCATTCAACACGAGTCGGCCCATTCAACACGGGTCGGCCCATTCAATGCGAACCGGCCCATTTAACGTGGGATGGGTCATTCAACACGATTTGGCCTATTCAACGCGAGTCGGCCCATTCAACGCGAGTCGGCCCATTCAACGCGAGTCAGACCATTTAACGCAGGTCAATCCATTCAACACGATTCAGCGCATTTAACACCGGTTGCCCCATTCAACGAATGTTGGCCCATTCAACGGAAGTCATACCATTCAACATGAGTCTGTCCATTCAATGCGGGTCAGCCTATTCAATGGAAGTCAGCCCATTCAACACGAGTCTGTCCATTGAACGCGGGTCGGCCCATTCAACGCGGGTCGGCCCATTCAACGCGGGTCGGCCTATTCAATGCGGGTCGGCCCATTCAACGCGAGTCTGTCCATTCAACGCGGGTCGGCCCATTCAACGCGAGTCGGCCCATTCAACGCATGTCGGCCCATTCAGGAGAGTCAGCTCATTCAACGCGAGTTAGCCCATTCAACGCGAGTTAGCCCATTCAACGCGAGTCAGACCATTCAACGCGAGTCAGACCATTCAACGCGAGTCAGACCATTCAACGCGAGTCAGACCATTCAACGTGAGTCAGACCATTCAATGCAGGTCGGCCCATTCAACGCAAGTCAGCCCATTCAACGCGAGTCAGCCCATTCAACGCGGGTCAGCCCATTCAACACGAGTCAGCCCATTCAACGCGAGTCAGACCATTCAACGCGAGTCAGACCATTCAACGCGAGTCAGACCATTCAACGCGAGTCAGACCATTCAACGTGAGTCAGACCATTCAATGCAGGTCGGCCCATTCAACGCAAGTCAGCCCATTCAACGCGAGTCAGCCCATTCAACGCGGGTCAGCCCATTCAACACGAGTCAGCCCATTCAACGCGAGTCAGACCATTCAACGTGAGTCAGACCATTCAACGCGAGTCAGAACATTCAATGCGGGTCGGCCCATTCAACGCGAATCAGACCATTCAACGCGAGTCAGACCATTCAACGCGAGTCAGACCATTCAACGCAGGTCGGCCCATTCAATGCGGGTCGGCCCACTCAACGCAGCTGAGCCCATTCAACACGATTCGGCCTATTCAACGTGAGTCGTCCCATTTAACGCAGCTCAGCCCATTCAACGCGAGTTGGCCCATTCAGTACGAGTCAGCCCATTCAATGTGGGCTAGCCCATTCAACGCAGGTCAGCCCATTCAACGTGTGTCGGCCCATTCAACATGTGTCGGCCCATTCAACACGAGTCAGCTCATTCAACGCGGGTAAGTCCATTCAATGCGAGTCAGACCATTCAACTCGGGTCGGACCATTCAACACGGGTCGGCCCATTCAACCCGGGTCGGCCCATTCAACGCAGGTCGGCCCATTCAATGCGAGTCGGCCCATTCAACACGAGTCGGCCCATTCAACACGGGTCGGCCCATTCAATGCGAACCGGCCCATTTAACGTGGGATGGGCCATTCAACACGATTTGGCCTATTCAACGCGAGTCGGCCCATTCAACGCGAGTCGGCCCATTCAACGCGAGTCAGACCATTTAACGCAGGTCAATCCATTCAACACGATTCAGCGCATTTAACACCGGTTGCCCCATTCAACGAATGTTGGCCCATTCAACGGAAGTCATACCATTCAACATGAGTCTGTCCATTCAATGCGGGTCAGCCTATTCAATGGAAGTCAGCCCATTCAACACGAGTCTGTCCATTGAACGCGGGTCGGCCCATTCAACGCGGGTCGGCCCATTCAACGCGGGTCGGCCTATTCAATGCGGGTCGGCCCATTCAACGCGAGTCTGTCCATTCAACGCGGGTCGGCCCATTCAACGCGAGTCGGCCCATTCAACGCATGTCGGCCCATTCAGGAGAGTCAGCTCATTCAACGCGAGTTAGCCCATTCAACGCGAGTTAGCCCATTCAACGCAGGTCGGCCCATTCAATGCGAACCGGCCCAATTAACGTGGGATGGCCCATTCAACGCGAGTCGTACCATTCAATGCAGGTCGGCCCATTTAACGGGAGTCAGACCATTCAAGGCGGGTCGGCCCATTCAATGCGGGTCGGCCCATTCAACGCGAGCCAGCCCATTCAACGCAGGTCGGACCATTCAATGCGGGTCGGCCCATTCAGCGCGGGTCAGCCCATTCAACGCGGGGCGGCCCATTCAACGCGGGTCGGCCCATTCAACGCGAGTCGGCCCATTCAATGCGAGTTGGCCCATTTAACGCGAGTCATCCCATTCAACACGAGTTAGACAGTTCAATGCGAGTAGGCCCATTGAATGCGAGCCAGACCATTCAACGCGGGTCGGCCCATTCAACGCGGGTCAGCCCATTCAAAACGAGTCAGCTCATTCTACACGAGTCAGCCCATTTAACACGATTCGGCGCATTTAACATGGGTCGCCCCATTCAACGCAGGTCAGACCATTCAACGTGAGTCAGACCATTCAATGTGAGTCAGACCATTCATTGCGGGTCGGCCCATTTAACGCGAGTCAGACTATTCAACGCGAGTCAGACTATTCAATGCGGGTCGGCCCATTTAACGCGAGTCAGACCATTCAATGCGTGTCAGACCATTCAATGCGGGTCGGCCCATTCAACGTGAGTCAGACCATTCAACGCGGGTCGGCCCATTCAACGCGAGTCAGACCATTCAACGCGTGTCATTCCATTCAATGCTGGTCAGCCCATTCAACGTGAGTCAGACCATTCAACGCGGGTCGGCCCATTCAACGCGAGTCAGACCATTCAACGCGTGTCAGTCCATTCAATGCTGGTCGGCCCATTCAACGCGAGTCAGACCATTCAACGCGAGTCAGACCATTCAACGCGAGTCAGACCATTCAACGTGAGTCAGACCATTCAACGCGAGTCAGACCATTCATTGCGGGTCGGCCCATTTAACGCGAGTCAGACCATTCAACGCGAGTCAGACTATTCAATGCGGGTCGGCCCATTTAACGCGAGTCAGACCATTCAACGCGAGTCAGACCATTCAATGCGGGTCGGCCCATTTAACGCGAGTCAGACCATTCAATGCAGGTCGGCCCATTTAACGCGAGTCAGCCCATTCAACGCGAGTCAGACCATTCAACGCGAGTCAGACCATTCAACGCGAGTCAGACCATTCAACGCGAGTCAGACCATTCAACGTGAGTCAGACCATTCAATGCAGGTCGGCCCATTCAACGCAAGTCAGCCCATTCAACGCGAGTCAGCCCATTCAACGCGGGTCAGCCCATTCAACACGAGTCAGCCCATTCAACGCGAGTCAGACCATTCAACGTGAGTCAGACCATTCAACGCGAGTCAGAACATTCAATGCGGGTCGGCCCATTCAACGCGAATCAGACCATTCAACGCGAGTCAGACCATTCAACGCGAGTCAGACCATTCAACGCAGGTCGGCCCATTCAATGCGGGTCGGCCCACTCAACGCAGCTGAGCCCATTCAACACGATTCGGCCTATTCAACGTGAGTCGTCCCATTTAACGCAGCTCAGCCCATTCAACGCGAGTTGGCCCATTCAGTACGAGTCAGCCCATTCAATGTGGGCTAGCCCATTCAACGCAGGTCAGCCCATTCAACGTGTGTCGGCCCATTCAACATGTGTCGGCCCATTCAACACGAGTCAGCTCATTCAACGCGGGTAAGTCCATTCAATGCGAGTCAGACCATTCAACTCGGGTCGGACCATTCAACACGGGTCGGCCCATTCAACCCGGGTCGGCCCATTCAACGCAGGTCGGCCCATTCAATGCGAGTCGGCCCATTCAACACGAGTCGGCCCATTCAACACGGGTCGGCCCATTCAATGCGAACCGGCCCATTTAACGTGGGATGGGCCATTCAACACGATTTGGCCTATTCAACGCGAGTCGGCCCATTCGACGCGAGTCGGCCCATTCAACGCGAGTCAGACCATTTAACGCAGGTCAATCCATTCAACACGATTCAGCGCATTTAACACCGGTTGCCCCATTCAACGAATGTTGGCCCATTCAACGGAAGTCATACCATTCAACATGAGTCTGTCCATTCAATGCGGGTCAGCCTATTCAATGGAAGTCAGCCCATTCAACACGAGTCTGTCCATTGAACGCGGGTCGGCCCATTCAACGCGGGTCGGCCCATTCAACGCGGGTCGGCCTATTCAATGCGGGTCGGCCCATTCAACGCGAGTCTGTCCATTCAACGCGGGTCGGCCCATTCAACGCGAGTCGGCCCATTCAACGCATGTCGGCCCATTCAGGAGAGTCAGCTCATTCAACGCGAGTTAGCCCATTCAACGCGAGTTAGCCCATTCAACGCAGGTCGGCCCATTCAATGCGAACCGGCCCAATTAACGTGGGATGGCCCATTCAACGCGAGTCGTACCATTCAATGCAGGTCGGCCCATTTAACGGGAGTCAGACCATTCAAGGCGGGTCGGCCCATTCAATGCGGGTCGGCCCATTCAACGCGAGCCAGCCCATTCAACGCAGGTCGGACCATTCAATGCGGGTCGGCCCATTCAGCGCGGGTCAGCCCATTCAACGCGGGGCGGCCCATTCAACGCGGGTCGGCCCATTCAACGCGAGTCGGCCCATTCAATGCGAGTTGGCCCATTTAACGCGAGTCATCCCATTCAACACGAGTTAGACAGTTCAATGCGAGTAGGCCCATTGAATGCGAGCCAGACCATTCAACGCGGGTCGGCCCATTCAACGCGGGTCAGCCCATTCAAAACGAGTCAGCTCATTCTACACGAGTCAGCCCATTTAACACGATTCGGCGCATTTAACATGGGTCGCCCCATTCAACGCAGGTCGGACCATTCAACGCGAGTCGACACATTCAACGCGGGTCGGCCCATTCAACGCAGCTGAGCCCATTCAACACGATTCGGCCTATTCAATTCGGGTCGACACATTCAACGCGGGTCGGCCAATTCAACGCGAGTCGGCCCATTCAACGTGAGTCGTCCCATTTAACGCAGGTCAGCCCATTCAACGCAAGTCGGCCCATTCTACGCAAGTCGGTCCATTCAACGCTAGTCGGCCCATTCAACGTGGGTCAGCCCATTCAACGCAGGTCAGCCCATTCAGTGCGAGTCAGCCCATTCAACGCAGGTCGGCCCATTCAACGCATGTCGGCCCATTCAGGAGAGTCAGCTCATTCAACGCGAGTTAGCCCATTCAACGCGGGTTAGCCCATTCAACGCAGGTCGGCCCATTCAATGCGAACCGGCCCATTTAACGTGGGACGGCCCATTCAACGCGAGTCAGCCCATTCAACGTGAGTCGGCCCATTCAACGCGAGTCGGCCCATTCAGCGCGGGTCGCACCATTCAACGCGGGTCGACCCATTTAACGCGAGGCGGCCCATTCAACGCGAGTCGGCCCATTCAATGCGAGTCGGCCCATTTAACGCGAGTCGTCCCATTCAACACGAGTTAGACCATTCAACGCGAGTCGGCCCATTCAACACGAGTTAGACCATTCAATGCGAGTCGGCCCATTCAACGCGAGTCGTCCCATTCAACACGAGTTAGACCATTCAACGCGAGTCGGCCCATTCAACGCGAGTCGGCCCATTCAACACGAGTTAGACCATTCAATGCGGGTCGGCCCATTCAACGCGAATCAGACCATTCAACATGAGTCAGACCATTCAACGCGAGTCAGACCATTCAACGCAGGTCGGACCATTCAACGCGAGTCGGCCCATTCAATGCGGGTCGGCCCACTCAACGCAGCTGAGCCCATTCAACACGATTCGGCCTATTCAACGTGAGTCGTCCCATTTAACGCAGCTCAGCCCATTCAACGCGAGTTGGCCCATTCAGTACGAGTCAGCCCATTTAATGTGGGCTAGCCCATTCAACGCAGGTCAGCCCATTCAACGCGTGTCGGCCCATTCAACATGTGTCGGCCCATTCAACACGAGTCAGCTCATTCAACGCGGGTAAGTCCATTCAATGCGAGTCAGACCATTCAACTCGGGTCGGACCATTCAACACGGGTCGGCCCATTCAACCCGGGTCGGCCCATTCAACGCAGGTCGGCCCATTCAATGCGAGTTGGCCCATTCAACACGAGTCGGCCCATTCAACACGGGTCGGCCCATTCAATGCGAACCGGCCCATTTAACGTGGGATGGGCCATTCAACACGATTTGGCCTATTCAACGCGAGTCGGCCCATTCAACGCGAGTCGGCCCATTCAACGCGAGTCAGACCATTTAACGCAGGTCAATCCATTCAACACGATTCAGCGCATTTAACACCGGTTGCCCCATTCAACGAATGTTGGCCCATTCAACGGAAGTCAGACCATTCAACATGAGTCTGTCCATTCAATGCAGGTCAGCCTATTCAATGGAAGTCAGCCCATTCAACACGAGTCTGTCCATTGAACGCGGGTCGGCCCATTCAACGCGGGTCGGCCCATTCAACGCGGGTCGGCCTATTCAATGCGGGTCGGCCCATTCAACGCGAGTCTGTCCATTCAACGCGGGTCGGCCCATTCAACGCGAGTCGGCCCATTCAACGCATGTCGGCCCATTCAGGAGAGTCAGCTCATTCAACGCGAGTTAGCCCATTCAACGCGAGTTAGCCCATTCAACGCAGGTCGGCCCATTCAATGCGAACCGGCCCATTTAACGTGGGATGGCCCATTCAACGCGAGTCGTACCATTCAATGCAGGTCGGCCCATTTAACGGGAGTCAGACCATTCAAGGCGGGTCGGCCCATTCAATGCGGGTCGGCCCATTCAACGCGAGTCAGCCCATTCAACGCAGGTCGGACCATTCAATGCGGGTCGGCCCATTCAGCGCGGGTCAGACCATTCAACGTGGGTCAGCCCATTCAACGTGAGTTGACACATTCAATGCGGGTTGGCCCATTCAACGCGGGTCGGCCCATTCAACGCGGGTCGACCCATTCAACGCGGGTCAGCCCATTCAATGCGAGTCGGCTCATTCAACATGAATCAGCCCATTAAACACGGTTCGCCCCATTCAACGCAGGTCGGACCATTCAACGCGAGTCAGACCATTCAACGCGGGTCGGCCCATTCAACGCGAGTCAGACCATTCAACGCGTGTCAGTCCATTCAATGCTGGTCGGCCCATTCAACGCGAGTCAGACCATTCAACGCGAGTCAGACCATTCAACGCGAGTCAGACCATTCAACGTGAGTCAGACCATTCAACGCGAGTCAGACCATTCATTGCGGGTCGGCCCATTTAACGCGAGTCAGACCATTCAACGCGAGTCAGACTATTCAATGCGGGTCGGCCCATTTAACGCGAGTCAGACCATTCAACGCGAGTCAGACCATTCAATGCGGGTCGGCCCATTTAACGCGAGTCAGACCATTCAATGCAGGTCGGCCCATTTAACGCGAGTCAGCCCATTCAACGCGAGTCAGACCATTCAACGCGAGTCAGACCATTCAACGCGAGTCAGACCATTCAACGCGAGTCAGACCATTCAACGTGAGTCAGACCATTCAATGCAGGTCGGCCCATTCAACGCAAGTCAGCCCATTCAACGCGAGTCAGCCCATTCAACGCGGGTCAGCCCATTCAACACGAGTCAGCCCATTCAACGCGAGTCAGACCATTCAACGTGAGTCAGACCATTCAACGCGAGTCAGAACATTCAATGCGGGTCGGCCCATTCAACGCGAATCAGACCATTCAACGCGAGTCAGACCATTCAACGCGAGTCAGACCATTCAACGCAGGTCGGCCCATTCAATGCGGGTCGGCCCACTCAACGCAGCTGAGCCCATTCAACACGATTCGGCCTATTCAACGTGAGTCGTCCCATTTAACGCAGCTCAGCCCATTCAACGCGAGTTGGCCCATTCAGTACGAGTCAGCCCATTCAATGTGGGCTAGCCCATTCAACGCAGGTCAGCCCATTCAACGTGTGTCGGCCCATTCAACATGTGTCGGCCCATTCAACACGAGTCAGCTCATTCAACGCGGGTAAGTCCATTCAATGCGAGTCAGACCATTCAACTCGGGTCGGACCATTCAACACGGGTCGGCCCATTCAACCCGGGTCGGCCCATTCAACGCAGGTCGGCCCATTCAATGCGAGTCGGCCCATTCAACACGAGTCGGCCCATTCAACACGGGTCGGCCCATTCAATGCGAACCGGCCCAATTAACGTGGGATGGGCCATTCAACACGATTTGGCCTATTCAACGCGAGTCGGCCCATTCAACGCGAGTCGGCCCATTCAACGCGAGTCAGACCATTTAACGCAGGTCAATCCATTCAACACGATTCAGCGCATTTAACACCGGTTGCCCCATTCAACGAATGTTGGCCCATTCAACGGAAGTCATACCATTCAACATGAGTCTGTCCATTCAATGCGGGTCAGCCTATTCAATGGAAGTCAGCCCATTCAACACGAGTCTGTCCATTGAACGCGGGTCGGCCCATTCAACGCGGGTCGGCCCATTCAACGCGGGTCGGCCTATTCAATGCGGGTCGGCCCATTCAACGCGAGTCTGTCCATTCAACGCGGGTCGGCCCATTCAACGCGAGTCGGCCCATTCAACGCATGTCGGCCCATTCAGGAGAGTCAGCTCATTCAACGCGAGTTAGCCCATTCAACGCGAGTTAGCCCATTCAACGCAGGTCGGCCCATTCAATGCGAACCGGCCCAATTAACGTGGGATGGCCCATTCAACGCGAGTCGTACCATTCAATGCAGGTCGGCCCATTTAACGGGAGTCAGACCATTCAAGGCGGGTCGGCCCATTCAATGCGGGTCGGCCCATTCAACGCGAGCCAGCCCATTCAACGCAGGTCGGACCATTCAATGCGGGTCGGCCCATTCAGCGCGGGTCAGCCCATTCAACGCGGGGCGGCCCATTCAACGCGGGTCGGCCCATTCAACGCGAGTCGGCCCATTCAATGCGAGTTGGCCCATTTAACGCGAGTCATCCCATTCAACACGAGTTAGACAGTTCAATGCGAGTAGGCCCATTGAATGCGAGCCAGACCATTCAACGCGGGTCGGCCCATTCAACGCGGGTCAGCCCATTCAAAACGAGTCAGCTCATTCTACACGAGTCAGCCCATTTAACACGATTCGGCGCATTTAACATGGGTCGCCCCATTCAACGCAGGTCGGACCATTCAACGCGAGTCGACACATTCAACGCGGGTCGGCCCATTCAACGCAGCTGAGCCCATTCAACACGATTCGGCCTATTCAATTCGGGTCGACACATTCAACGCGGGTCGGCCAATTCAACGCGAGTCGGCCCATTCAACGTGAGTCGTCCCATTTAACGCAGGTCAGCCCATTCAACGCAAGTCGGCCCATTCTACGCAAGTCGGTCCATTCAACGCTAGTCGGCCCATTCAACGTGGGTCAGCCCATTCAACGCAGGTCGGCCCATTCAGTGCGAGTCAGCCCATTCAACGCAGGTCGGCCCATTCAACGCATGTCGGCCCATTCAGGAGAGTCAGCTCATTCAACGCGAGTTAGCCCATTCAACGCGGGTTAGCCCATTCAACGCAGGTCGGCCCATTCAATGCGAACCGGCCCATTTAACGTGGGACGGCCCATTCAACGCGAGTCAGCCCATTCAACGTGAGTCGGCCCATTCAACGCGAGTCGGCCCATTCAGCGCGGGTCGCACCATTCAACGCGGGTCGACCCATTTAACGCGAGGCGGCCCATTCAACGCGAGTCGGCCCATTCAATGCGAGTCGGCCCATTTAACGCGAGTCGTCCCATTCAACACGAGTTAGACCATTCAACGCGAGTCGGCCCATTCAACACGAGTTAGACCATTCAATGCGAGTCGGCCCATTCAACGCGAGTCGTCCCATTCAACACGAGTTAGACCATTCAACGCGAGTCGGCCCATTCAACGCGAGTCGGCCCATTCAACACGAGTTAGACCATTCAATGCGGGTCGGCCCATTCAACACGAATCAGACCATTCAACATGAGTCAGACCATTCAACGCGAGTCAGACCATTCAACGCAGGTCGGACCATTCAACGCGAGTCGGCCCATTCAATGCGGGTCGGCCCACTCAACGCAGCTGAGCCCATTCAACACGATTCGGCCTATTCAACGTGAGTCGTCCCATTTAACGCAGCTCAGCCCATTCAACGCGAGTTGGCCCATTCAGTACGAGTCAGCCCATTTAATGTGGGCTAGCCCATTCAACGCAGGTCAGCCCATTCAACGCGTGTCGGCCCATTCAACATGTGTCGGCCCATTCAACACGAGTCAGCTCATTCAACGCGGGTAAGTCCATTCAATGCGAGTCAGACCATTCAACTCGGGTCGGACCATTCAACACGGGTCGGCCCATTCAACCCGGGTCGGCCCATTCAACGCAGGTCGGCCCATTCAATGCGAGTTGGCCCATTCAACACGAGTCGGCCCATTCAACACGGGTCGGCCCATTCAATGCGAACCGGCCCATTTAACGTGGGATGGGCCATTCAACACGATTTGGCCTATTCAACGCGAGTCGGCCCATTCAACGCGAGTCGGCCCATTCAACGCGAGTCAGACCATTTAACGCAGGTCAATCCATTCAACACGATTCAGCGCATTTAACACCGGTTGCCCCATTCAACGAATGTTGGCCCATTCAACGGAAGTCAGACCATTCAACATGAGTCTGTCCATTCAATGCGGGTCAGCCTATTCAATGGAAGTCAGCCCATTCAACACGAGTCTGTCCATTGAACGCGGGTCGGCCCATTCAACGCGGGTCGGCCCATTCAACGCGGGTCGGCCTATTCAATGCGGGTCGGCCCATTCAACGCGAGTCTGTCCATTCAACGCGGGTCGGCCCATTCAACGCGAGTCGGCCCATTCAACGCATGTCGGCCCATTCAGGAGAGTCAGCTCATTCAACGCGAGTTAGCCCATTCAACGCGAGTTAGCCCATTCAACGCAGGTCGGCCCATTCAATGCGAACCGGCCCATTTAACGTGGGATGGCCCATTCAACGCGAGTCGTACCATTCAATGCAGGTCGGCCCATTTAACGGGAGTCAGACCATTCAAGGCGGGTCGGCCCATTCAATGCGGGTCGGCCCATTCAACGCGAGTCAGCCCATTCAACGCAGGTCGGACCATTCAATGCGGGTCGGCCCATTCAGCGCGGGTCAGACCATTCAACGTGGGTCAGCCCATTCAACGTGAGTCGACACATTCAATGCGGGTTGGCCCATTCAACGCGGGTCGGCCCATTCAACGCGGGTCGACCCATTCAACGCGGGTCAGCCCATTCAATGCGAGTCGGCTCATTCAACATGAATCAGCCCATTAAACACGGTTCGCCCCATTCAACGCAGGTCGGACCATTCAACGCGAGTCGGTCCATTCAATGCGGGTCGGCCCACTCAACGCAGCTGAGCCCATTCAACACGATTCGGCCTATTCAACGTGAGTCGTCCCATTTAACGCAGCTCAGCCCATTCAACGCGAGTTGGCCCATTCAGTACGAGTCAGCCCATTCAATGTGGGCTAGCCCATTCAACGCAGGTCAGCCCATTCAACGCGTGTCGGCCCATTCAACATGTGTCGGCCCATTCAACACGAGTCAGCTCATTCAACGCGGGTAAGTCCATTCAATGCGAGTCAGACCATTCAACTCGGGTCGGACCATTCAACACGGGTCGGCCCATTCAACCCGGGTCAGCCCATTCAACGCAGGTCGGCCCATTCAATGCGAGTCGGCCCATTCAACGCGAGTCGGCCCATTCAACGCGGGTCGGCCCATTCAATGCGAACCGGCCCATTTAACGTGGGATGGGCCATTCAACACGATTTGGCCTATTCAACGCGAGTCGGCCCATTCAACGCGAGTCGGCCCATTCAACGCGAGTCAGACCATTCAACGCAGGTCAATCCATTCAACACGATTCAGCGCATTTAACACCGGTTGCCCCATTCAACGAATGTTGGCCCATTCAACGGAAGTCAGACCATTCAACATGAGTCTGTCCATTCAATGCGGGTCAGCCTATTCAATGGAAGTCAGCCCATTCAACGCGAGTCTGTCCATTGAACGCGGGTCGGCCCATTCAACGCGGATCGGCCCATTCAACGCGGGGCGGCCCATTCAACGCGGGTCGGCCCATTCAACGCGAGTCGGCCCATTCAATGCGAGTCGGCCCATTTAACGCGAGTCATCCCATTCAACACGAGTTAGACAGTTCAATGCGAGTAGGCCCATTGAATGCGAGCCAGACCATTCAACGCGGGTCGGCCCATTCAACGCGGGTCAGCCCATTCAAAACGAGTCAGCCCATTCTACACGAGTCAGCCCATTTAACACGATTCGGCGCATTTAACATGGGTCGCCCCATTCAACGCAGGTCAGACCATTCAACGCGAGTCGACACATTCAACGCGGGTCGGCCCATTCAACGCAGCTGAGCCCATTCAACACGATTCGGCCTATTCAATTCGGGTCGACACATTCAACGCGGGTCGGCCAATTCAACGCGAGTCGGCCCATTCAACGTGAGTCGTCCCATTTAACGCAGGTCAGCCCATTCAACGCAAGTCGGCCCATTCTACGCAAGTCGGTCCATTCAACGCTAGTCGGCCCATTCAACGTGGGTCAGCCCATTCAACGCAGGTCGGCCCATTCAGTGCGAGTCAGCCCATTCAACGCAGGTCGGCCCATTCAACGCATGTCGGCCCATTCAGGAGAGTCAGCTCATTCAACGCGAGTTAGCCCATTCAACGCGGGTTAGCCCATTCAACGCAGGTCGGCCCATTCAATGCGAACCGGCCCATTTAACGTGGGATGGCCCATTTAACGCGAGTCAGACCTTTCAAGGCGGGTCGGCCCATTCAAGGCGGGTCGGCCCATTCAACGCGGGTCAGCCCATTCAACGCGAGTCAGCCCATTCAACGCGGGTCGGACCATTCAATGCGGGTCGGCCCATTCAGCGCGGGTCAGACCATTCAACGCGAGTCGGCCCATTCAACGCGAGTCAGCCCATTCAACGTGAGTCGGCCCATTCAACGCGAGTCGGCCCATTCAGCGCGGGTCGGACCATTCAACGCGGGTCGACCCATTTAACGCGAGGCGGCCCATTCAACGCGAGTCGGCCCATTCAATGCGAACCGGCCCATTTAACGTGGGACGGCCCATTCAACGCGAGTCAGCCCATTCAACGTGAGTCGGCCCATTCAACGCGAGTCGGCCCATTCAGCGCGGGTCGCACCATTCAACGCGGGTCGACCCATTTAACGCGAGGCGGCCCATTCAACGCGAGTCGGCCCATTCAATGCGAGTCGGCCCATTTAACGCGAGTCGTCCCATTCAACACGAGTTAGACCATTCAACGCGAGTCGGCCCATTCAACACGAGTTAGACCATTCAATGCGAGTCGGCCCATTCAACGCGAGTCGTCCCATTCAACACGAGTTAGACCATTCAACGCGAGTCGGCCCATTCAACGCGAGTCGGCCCATTCAACACGAGTTAGACCATTCAATGCGGGTCGGCCCATTCAACGCGAATCAGACCATTCAACATGAGTCAGACCATTCAACGCGAGTCAGACCATTCAACGCAGGTCGGACCATTCAACGCGAGTCGGCCCATTCAATGCGGGTCGGCCCACTCAACGCAGCTGAGCCCATTCAACACGATTCGGCCTATTCAACGTGAGTCGTCCCATTTAACGCAGCTCAGCCCATTCAACGCGAGTTGGCCCATTCAGTACGAGTCAGCCCATTTAATGTGGGCTAGCCCATTCAACGCAGGTCAGCCCATTCAACGCGTGTCGGCCCATTCAACATGTGTCGGCCCATTCAACACGAGTCAGCTCATTCAACGCGGGTAAGTCCATTCAATGCGAGTCAGACCATTCAACTCGGGTCGGACCATTCAACACGGGTCGGCCCATTCAACCCGGGTCGGCCCATTCAACGCAGGTCGGCCCATTCAATGCGAGTTGGCCCATTCAACACGAGTCGGCCCATTCAACACGGGTCGGCCCATTCAATGCGAACCGGCCCATTTAACGTGGGATGGGCCATTCAACACGATTTGGCCTATTCAACGCGAGTCGGCCCATTCAACGCGAGTCGGCCCATTCAACGCGAGTCAGACCATTTAACGCAGGTCAATCCATTCAACACGATTCAGCGCATTTAACACCGGTTGCCCCATTCAACGAATGTTGGCCCATTCAACGGAAGTCAGACCATTCAACATGAGTCTGTCCATTCAATGCGGGTCAGCCTATTCAATGGAAGTCAGCCCATTCAACACGAGTCTGTCCATTGAACGCGGGTCGGCCCATTCAACGCGGGTCGGCCCATTCAACGCGGGTCGGCCTATTCAATGCGGGTCGGCCCATTCAACGCGAGTCTGTCCATTCAACGCGGGTCGGCCCATTCAACGCGAGTCGGCCCATTCAACGCATGTCGGCCCATTCAGGAGAGTCAGCTCATTCAACGCGAGTTAGCCCATTCAACGCGAGTTAGCCCATTCAACGCAGGTCGGCCCATTCAATGCGAACCGGCCCATTTAACGTGGGATGGCCCATTCAACGCGAGTCGTACCATTCAATGCAGGTCGGCCCATTTAACGGGAGTCAGACCATTCAAGGCGGGTCGGCCCATTCAATGCGGGTCGGCCCATTCAACGCGAGTCAGCCCATTCAACGCAGGTCGGACCATTCAATGCGGGTCGGCCCATTCAGCGCGGGTCAGACCATTCAACGTGGGTCAGCCCATTCAACGTGAGTCGACACATTCAATGCGGGTTGGCCCATTCAACGCGGGTCGGCCCATTCAACGCGGGTCGACCCATTCAACGCGGGTCAGCCCATTCAATGCGAGTCGGCTCATTCAACATGAATCAGCCCATTAAACACGGTTCGCCCCATTCAACGCAGGTCGGACCATTCAACGCGAGTCGGTCCATTCAATGCGGGTCGGCCCACTCAACGCAGCTGAGCCCATTCAACACGATTCGGCCTATTCAACGTGAGTCGTCCCATTTAACGCAGCTCAGCCCATTCAACGCGAGTTGGCCCATTCAGTACGAGTCAGCCCATTCAATGTGGGCTAGCCCATTCAACGCAGGTCAGCCCATTCAACGCGTGTCGGCCCATTCAACATGTGTCGGCCCATTCAACACGAGTCAGCTCATTCAACGCGGGTAAGTCCATTCAATGCGAGTCAGACCATTCAACTCGGGTCGGACCATTCAACACGGGTCGGCCCATTCAACCCGGGTCAGCCCATTCAACGCAGGTCGGCCCATTCAATGCGAGTCGGCCCATTCAACGCGAGTCGGCCCATTCAACGCGGGTCGGCCCATTCAATGCGAACCGGCCCATTTAACGTGGGATGGGCCATTCAACACGATTTGGCCTATTCAACGCGAGTCGGCCCATTCAACGCGAGTCGGCCCATTCAACGCGAGTCAGACCATTCAACGCAGGTCAATCCATTCAACACGATTCAGCGCATTTAACACCGGTTGCCCCATTCAACGAATGTTGGCCCATTCAACGGAAGTCAGACCATTCAACATGAGTCTGTCCATTCAATGCGGGTCAGCCTATTCAATGGAAGTCAGCCCATTCAACGCGAGTCTGTCCATTGAACGCGGGTCGGCCCATTCAACGCGGATCGGCCCATTCAACGCGGGGCGGCCCATTCAACGCGGGTCGGCCCATTCAACGCGAGTCGGCCCATTCAATGCGAGTCGGCCCATTTAACGCGAGTCATCCCATTCAACACGAGTTAGACAGTTCAATGCGAGTAGGCCCATTGAATGCGAGCCAGACCATTCAACGCGGGTCGGCCCATTCAACGCGGGTCAGCCCATTCAAAACGAGTCAGCCCATTCTACACGAGTCAGCCCATTTAACACGATTCGGCGCATTTAACATGGGTCGCCCCATTCAACGCAGGTCAGACCATTCAACGCGAGTCGACACATTCAACGCGGGTCGGCCCATTCAACGCAGCTGAGCCCATTCAACACGATTCGGCCTATTCAATTCGGGTCGACACATTCAACGCGGGTCGGCCAATTCAACGCGAGTCGGCCCATTCAACGTGAGTCGTCCCATTTAACGCAGGTCAGCCCATTCAACGCAAGTCGGCCCATTCTACGCAAGTCGGTCCATTCAACGCTAGTCGGCCCATTCAACGTGGGTCAGCCCATTCAACGCAGGTCGGCCCATTCAGTGCGAGTCAGCCCATTCAACGCAGGTCGGCCCATTCAACGCATGTCGGCCCATTCAGGAGAGTCAGCTCATTCAACGCGAGTTAGCCCATTCAACGCGGGTTAGCCCATTCAACGCAGGTCGGCCCATTCAATGCGAACCGGCCCATTTAACGTGGGATGGCCCATTTAACGCGAGTCAGACCTTTCAAGGCGGGTCGGCCCATTCAAGGCGGGTCGGCCCATTCAACGCGGGTCAGCCCATTCAACGCGAGTCAGCCCATTCAACGCGGGTCGGACCATTCAATGCGGGTCGGCCCATTCAGCGCGGGTCAGACCATTCAACGCGAGTCGGCCCATTCAACGCGAGTCAGCCCATTCAACGTGAGTCGGCCCATTCAACGCGAGTCGGCCCATTCAGCGCGGGTCGGACCATTCAACGCGGGTCGACCCATTTAACGCGAGGCGGCCCATTCAACGCGAGTCGGCCCATTCAATGCGAGTCGGCCCATTTAACGCGAGTCGTCCCATTCAACACGAGTTAGACCATTCAACGCGAGTCGGCCCATTCAACACGAGTTAGACCATTCAATGCGAGTCGGCCCATTCAACGCGAGTCGTCCCATTCAACACGAGTTAGACCATTCAATGCGAGTCGGCCCATTCAACGCGAGTCGTCCCATTCAACACGAGTTAGACCATTCAACGCGAGTCGGCCCATTCAACGCGAGTCGGCCCATTCAATGTGAGTCGGCCCATTCAACGCGAGTCGGCCCATTCAATGCGAGTCGGCCCATTCAACGCGGGTCGGCACATTCAACGCGAGTCGGCACATTCAACGTGAGTCTGAACATTCAACGCGGGTCGGCCCATTCAACGCGGTCAGTCCATTTAACGTGGGTCGGCCCATTCAACGCAAGTCAGACCATTCAATGCGAGTAGGCCCATTGAATGCGAGCTGGCCCAATGAACGCAGGTTGGCCCATTCCACGCGAGTCGGCCCATTCAATGCGAGTCGGCCCATTCAATGTGGGTCGGCTCATTTAACGCGAGTCAGCCCATTCAACATGGGTCGGACCATTCAACACGGGTCGACACATTCAACGCAGGTCGGCCCATTCAACGCAGGTCGGCCCATTCAATGCAGATTGGCCCATTCAACGCGAGTTGGCCCATTCAACGCGGGTCGACACATTCAACGCAGGTCGGCCCATTCAACGCAGGTCGGCCCATTCAACGCAGATTGGCCCATTCAACGCAGGTCGGCCCATTCAACGCGAGTCGGCCCATTCAACACGGGTCGGGCCATTCAATGCAGGTCGGCCCATTCAACGCAGATTGGCCCATTCAACGCGTGTCGGCCCATTCAACACGGGTCGGGCCATTCAACACGGGTCGACACATTCAACGCAGGTCGGCCCAATCAACGCAGATTGGCCCATTCAACGCGAGTCGGACCTTTCAAGGCGGGTCGGCCCATTCAAGGCGGGTCGGCCCATTCAACGCGGGTCAGCCCATTCAACGCGAGTCAGCCCATTCAACGCGGGTCGGACCATTCAATGCGGGTCGGCCCATTCAGCGCGGGTCAGACCATTCAACGCGAGTCGGCCCATTCAACGCGAGTCAGCCCATTCAACGTGAGTCGGCCCATTCAACGCGAGTCGGCCCATTCAGCGCGGGTCGGACCATTCAACGCGGGTCGACCCATTTAACGCGAGGCGGCCCATTCAACGCGAGTCGGCCCATTCAATGCGAGTCGGCCCATTTAACGCGAGTCGTCCCATTCAACACGAGTTAGACCATTCAACGCGAGTCGGCCCATTCAACACGAGTTAGACCATTCAATGCGAGTCGGCCCATTCAACGCGAGTCGTCCCATTCAACACGAGTTAGACCATTCAACGCGAGTCGGCCCATTCAACGCGAGTCGGCCCATTCAACACGAGTTAGACCATTCAATGCGAGTTGGCCCATTCAACGCGAGTCGGCCCATTCAACACGAGTTAGACCATTCAACATGAGTTAGACCGTTCAATGTGAGTAGGCCCATTGAATGCGAGCCAGACCATTCAACGCGAGTCGGCCCATTCAACGTGAGTCTTCCCATTTAACGCAGGTCAGCCCATTCAACGCAAGTCGGCCCATTCTACGCAAGTCGGTCCATTCAACGCGAGTCGGCCCATTCAACGCGGGTCGGGCCATTCAACGCGAGTCGGCCCATTCAAAGCAGGTCGACACATTCAACGCGGGTCGGCCCATTCAACGCAGCTGAGCCCATTCAACACGATTCGGCCTATTCAATTTGGGTCGACACATTCAACGCGGGTCGGCCAATTCAACGCGAGTCGGCCCATTCAACGTGAGTCTTCCCATTTAACGCAGGTCAGCCCATTAAACGCGAGTCAGCCCATTAAACGCGAGTCAGCCCATTCAACGCTAGTCAGCCCATTCAACGCGAGTCGGCCCATTCAACGCGAGTCGGCCCATTAAACGCGAGTCAGCCCATTCAACGCGAGTCGGCCCATTAAACGCGGGTCAGCCCATTCAACGCGAGTCGGCCCATTAAACGCGAGTCAGCCCATTCAATGCGGGTCAGCCCATTCAACACGGGTCGGCCCATTCAACGCGAGTCGGCCCATTCAATGCGGGTCAGCCCATTCAACACGGGTCGGCCCATTCAACACGAGTCGGCCCATTCAACGCGGGTTGGCCCATTCGACGTGAGTCGTCCTATTCAACGCGAGTCGGCCCATTCAACACGGGTCAGCCCATTCAACACGAGTCGGCCCATTCAACGCGGGTTGGCCCATTCAACGTGAGTCGGCTCGTTCAACGCGAGTCGTCCCATTCAACACGAGTTAGACCATTCAATGCGAGTCGGCCCATTCAACGCGGGTCGGCCCATTCAACACGAGTTAGACCATTCAATACGAGTTGGCCCATTCAACACGATTCGCCCCATTCAACGAGGGTCAGCTGATTCAACACGTTTCACCCCATTCAATGCGAGTCGGCCCATTCAACATGAGTTAGACCGTTCAATGCGAGTAGGCCCATTGAATGCGAGCCAGACCATTCAACGTGGGTCGGCCCATTCAACGCGGGTCGGCCCATTCAACGTGGGTCAGCTCATTCAACGCGGGTCGGCCCATTCAACGCGGGTCGGCCCATTCAACGTCGGTCAGCCCATTCAACGTGGGTCGGCCCATTCAACGCGGGTCGACACATTCAATGCGGGTTGGCCCATTCAAAACGAGTCGGCCCATTCAACGCGTGTCAGCCCATTCAACGCGAGTCGGCCCATTCAACACGAGTCGGCCCATTCAACGCGGGTCGACACATTCAACGCGGGTCGGCCCATTCAACGCAGCTGAGCCCATTCAACACGATTCAACCTATTCAACTCGGGTCAACACATTCAATGCGGGTCGGCCACTTCAACGCGAGTCGGCCCATTCAACGTGAGTCGTCCCATTTAACGCAGGTCAGCCCATTCAACGCGAGTTGGCCCATTCAGTTTGAGTCAGCCCATTCAACGTGGGCTAGCCCATTCAACGCAGGTCGGCCCATTCAACGTGAATCGGCACATTCAACGCGAGTCAGCCCATTCAGTACGAGTCAGCCCATTCAATGTGGGCTAGCCCATTCAACGCGGGTCAGCCCATTCAACGCAGGTCGGCCCATTCAACGCGGGTCGGCCCATTCAACGTGGGTCGGCCCATTCAACGCGGGTCGGCCCATTCAACGCAAGTTGGCCCATTCATCGCGAGTCGGCCCATTCAACGCGGGTTGGCCCATTCAACGCTACTCGGCCCATTCAACGCGAGTCGGCCCATTAAACGCGAGTCAGCCCATTAAACGCGAGTCAGCCCATTCAACGCTAGTCAGCCCATTCAACGCGAGTCGGCCCATTCAACGCGAGTCGGCCCATTAAACGCGAGTCAGCCCATTCAACGCGAGTCGGCCCATTAAACGCGGGTCAGCCCATTCAACGCGAGTCGGCCCATTAAACGCGAGTCAGCCCATTCAATGCGGGTCAGCCCATTCAACACGGGTCGGCCCATTCAACGCGAGTCGGCCCATTCAATGCGGGTCAGCCCATTCAACACGAGTCGGCCCATTCAACGCGGGTTGGCCCATTCAACGTGAGTCGGCTCGTTCAACGCGGGTCGGCCCATTCAACGCGAGTCGGCCCATTCAACGCGGGTTGGCCCATTCAACACGAGTCGGCCCATTCAACCCGGGTCGGCCCATTCAACACGAGTCGGCCCATTCAACGCGGGTCGGCCCATTCAACACGAGTCGGCCCATTCAACCCGGGTCGGCCCATTCAACGCGAGTCGGCCCATTCAACGCGGGTCGGCCCATTCAACGCGAGTCGGCCCATTCAACGCGAGTCGGCCCATTCAATGCGAGTCGGCCCATTCAACGCGAGTCGGCCCATTCAATGCGAGTTGGCCCATTCAACGCGGGTCGGCACATTCAACGTCGTCGGCACATTCAACGTGAGTCTGAACATTTAACGTGGGTCGGCCCATTCAACGCAAGTCAGACCATTCAATGCGAGTAGGCCCATTGAATGCGAGCTGGCCCAATGAACGCAGGTTGGCCCATTCCACGCGAGTCGGCCCATTCAATGCGAGTCGGCCCATTCAATGTGGGTCGGCTCATTTAACGCGAGTCATCCCATTCAACATGGGTCGGACCATTCAACACGGGTCGACACATTCAACGCAGGTCGGCCCATTCAACGCAGGTCGGCCCATTCAACGCAGATTGGCCCATTCAACGCGTGTCGGCCCATTCAACACGGGTCGGGCCATTCAACACGGGTCGACACATTCAACGCAGGTCGGCCCAATCAACGCAGATTGGCCCATTCAACGCGAGTCGGCCCATTCAACATGAGTCAGACCATTCATCGTGGGTCGGCCCATTCATCGCAGGTCGGCCCATTCAAAGCGGGTCGGCCCATTCAACACGGTTCGGGCCATTCAAAGCGGGTCGGCCCATTCATCGTGGGTCGGCCCATTCAATGCGAGTCGGCCCATTCAACGCGGGTCGGCCCATTCAACACGGGTTGGGCCATTCAAAGCGGTTTGGGCCATTTATCGCAGGTCGGCCCATTAATTGCGGGTCGGCCCATTCATCGTGGGTCGGCCCATTTAACGCGGGTCGGCCCATTCAACACGAGTCGGCCCATTCAACGCGGGTCAGCCCATTCAGTGTGAGTCAGCTCATTCAACGTGGGTCAGCCCATTCAACGCGGGTCGGCCCATTCAACGCGAGTCGACCCATTCAACGCGGGTCAGCCCATTCAACACGGGTCGGCCCATTCAACACGAGTCGGCCCATTCAACGCGGGTTGGCCCATTCAACGTGAGTCGGCCTATTCAACGCGAGTCGGACCATTCAACACGGGTCGACACATTCAACGCAGGTCGGCCCATTCAACGCAGATCGGCCCATTCAACGCAGATTGGCCCATTCAACGCGAGTCGGACCATTCAACACGGGTCGGGCCATTCAACACGGGTCGGCCCATTCAACGCGAGTCGGCCCATTCAACATGAGTCAGACCATTCAACGCGAGTCGGCCCATTCAACATGAGTCAGACCATTCAATGCGGGTCGGCCCATTTATAGAAACATAGAAACATAGAAACTAGGAGCAGGAGTAGGCCATTCAGCCCGTCGAGCCTGCTCCACCATTCAATACGATCATGGCTGATCATCCAAATCCAGTACCCTGTCCCTGCTTTCTCACACAGAATCCCCATCGAGCCTGCACCGACACATATCCCACCCTATCCCCGTAACCCCACGTATTTAATTCCCCCTAACATATCCCATCCTATCCTATCCCCGTAACCCCACATATTTAATCCCCCCCCAACACTAAGGGTCAATTTATCATAGCCAAATCAACCTAACCCGCACATTTTTGGACTGTGGGAGGAAACCGGAGCACCTGGAGGAAACCCACGCAGACACGGGGAGAATGTGCAAACTCCACACAGACAGTCACCCGAGGCCAGATTCGAACCTGGGTCGCTGGCGCTGTGAGGCACCAGTGCTAACCACTATGCCACCGTGTTGCCCATTCAACGCGGGTCGGCCCATTCAACGCGGGTCGGCCCATTCAACACGAGTCGGCCCATTCAACGCGGGTCGGCCCATTCAACGCGGGTCGGCCCATTCAACGCGGGTTGACCCATTCAACGCAAGTTGGCCCATTCATCGCGAGTCGGCCCATTAAACGCGAGTCAGCCCATTCAACGCGAGTCGGCCCATTAAACGCGGGTCAGCCCATTCAACGTGAGTCGGCCCATTAAACGCAAGTCAGCCCATTCAATGCGGGTCAGCCCATTCAACACGGGTCGGCCCATTCAACGCGAGTCGGCCCATTCAATGCGGGTCAGCCCATTCAACACGGGTCGGCCCATTCAACACGAGTCGGCCCATTCAACGCGGGTTGGCCCAT
This sequence comes from Squalus acanthias, assembly GCA_030390025.1. Lineage (NCBI taxonomy): Eukaryota > Metazoa > Chordata > Chondrichthyes > Squaliformes > Squalidae > Squalus > Squalus acanthias. The sequence continues at coordinate 93,721,426 of CM059427.1, read as the reverse complement.
TCGACGTGAGTCGTCCTATTCAACGCGAGTCGGCCCATTCAACACGGGTCAGCCCATTCAACACGAGTCGGCCCATTCAACGCGGGTTGGCCCATTCAACGTGAGTCGGCTCGTTCAACGCGAGTCGTCCCATTCAACACGAGTTAGACCATTCAACGCGGGTCGGCCCATTCAACACGAGTTAGACCATTCAATGCGAGTTGGCCCATTCAACACGATTCGCCCCATTCAACGAGGGTCAGCTGATTCAACACGTTTCACCCCATTCAATGCGAGTCGGCCCATTCAACATGAGTTAGACCGTTCAATGCGAGTAGGCCCATTGAATGCGAGCCAGACCATTCAACGTGGGTCGGCCCATTCAACGCGGGTCGACACATTCAACGCAGGTCGGCCCATTCAACGCAGGTCGGCCCATTCAACGCAGATTGGCCCATTCAACGCGTGTCGGCCCATTCAACACGGGTCGGGCCATTCAACACGGGTCGACACATTCAACGCAGGTCGGCCCAATCAACGCAGATTGGCCCATTCAACGCGAGTCGGCCCATTCAACATGAGTCAGACCATTCATCGTGGGTCGGCCCATTCATCGCAGGTCGGCCCATTCAAAGCGGGTCAGCCCATTCAACACGAGTCGGCCCATTCAACGCGGGTTGGCCCATTCAACGTGAGTCGGCTCGTTCAACGCGGGTTGGCCCATTCAACACGAGTCGGCCCATTCAACCCGGGTCGGCCCATTCAACGCGAGTCGGCCCATTCAACGCGGGTCGGCCCATTCAACGCGAGTCGGCCCATTCAACGCGAGTCGGCCCATTCAATGTGAGTCGGCCCATTCAACGCGAGTCGGCCCATTCAATGCGAGTCGGCCCATTCAACGCGGGTCGGCACATTCAACGCGAGTCGGCACATTCAACGTGAGTCTGAACATTCAACGCGGGTCGGCCCATTCAACGCGGTCAGTCCATTTAACGTGGGTCGGCCCATTCAACGCAAGTCAGACCATTCAATGCGAGTAGGCCCATTGAATGCGAGCTGGCCCAATGAACGCAGGTTGGCCCATTCCACGCGAGTCGGCCCATTCAATGCGAGTCGGCCCATTCAATGTGGGTCGGCTCATTTAACGCGAGTCAGCCCATTCAACATGGGTCGGACCATTCAACACGGGTCGACACATTCAACGCAGGTCGGCCCATTCAACGCAGGTCGGCCCATTCAATGCAGATTGGCCCATTCAACGCGAGTTGGCCCATTCAACGCGGGTCGACACATTCAACGCAGGTCGGCCCATTCAACGCAGGTCGGCCCATTCAACGCAGATTGGCCCATTCAACGCAGGTCGGCCCATTCAACGCGAGTCGGCCCATTCAACACGGGTCGGGCCATTCAATGCAGGTCGGCCCATTCAACGCAGATTGGCCCATTCAACGCGTGTCGGCCCATTCAACACGGGTCGGGCCATTCAACACGGGTCGACACATTCAACGCAGGTCGGCCCAATCAACGCAGATTGGCCCATTCAACGCGAGTCGGACCTTTCAAGGCGGGTCGGCCCATTCAAGGCGGGTCGGCCCATTCAACGCGGGTCAGCCCATTCAACGCGAGTCAGCCCATTCAACGCGGGTCGGACCATTCAATGCGGGTCGGCCCATTCAGCGCGGGTCAGACCATTCAACGCGAGTCGGCCCATTCAACGCGAGTCAGCCCATTCAACGTGAGTCGGCCCATTCAACGCGAGTCGGCCCATTCAGCGCGGGTCGGACCATTCAACGCGGGTCGACCCATTTAACGCGAGGCGGCCCATTCAACGCGAGTCGGCCCATTCAATGCGAGTCGGCCCATTTAACGCGAGTCGTCCCATTCAACACGAGTTAGACCATTCAACGCGAGTCGGCCCATTCAACACGAGTTAGACCATTCAATGCGAGTCGGCCCATTCAACGCGAGTCGTCCCATTCAACACGAGTTAGACCATTCAACGCGAGTCGGCCCATTCAACGCGAGTCGGCCCATTCAACACGAGTTAGACCATTCAATGCGAGTTGGCCCATTCAACGCGAGTCGGCCCATTCAACACGAGTTAGACCATTCAACATGAGTTAGACCGTTCAATGTGAGTAGGCCCATTGAATGCGAGCCAGACCATTCAACGCGAGTCGGCCCATTCAACGTGAGTCTTCCCATTTAACGCAGGTCAGCCCATTCAACGCAAGTCGGCCCATTCTACGCAAGTCGGTCCATTCAACGCGAGTCGGCCCATTCAACGCGGGTCGGGCCATTCAACGCGAGTCGGCCCATTCAAAGCAGGTCGACACATTCAACGCGGGTCGGCCCATTCAACGCAGCTGAGCCCATTCAACACGATTCGGCCTATTCAATTTGGGTCGACACATTCAACGCGGGTCGGCCAATTCAACGCGAGTCGGCCCATTCAACGCGAGTCTTCCCATTTAACGCAGGTCAGCCCATTAAACGCGAGTCAGCCCATTAAACGCGAGTCAGCCCATTCAACGCTAGTCAGCCCATTCAACGCGAGTCGGCCCATTCAACGCGAGTCGGCCCATTAAACGCGAGTCAGCCCATTCAACGCGAGTCGGCCCATTAAACGCGGGTCAGCCCATTCAACGCGAGTCGGCCCATTAAACGCGAGTCAGCCCATTCAATGCGGGTCAGCCCATTCAACACGGGTCGGCCCATTCAACGCGAGTCGGCCCATTCAATGCGGGTCAGCCCATTCAACACGGGTCGGCCCATTCAACACGAGTCGGCCCATTCAACGCGGGTTGGCCCATTCGACGTGAGTCGTCCTATTCAACGCGAGTCGGCCCATTCAACACGGGTCAGCCCATTCAACACGAGTCGGCCCATTCAACGCGGGTTGGCCCATTCAACGTGAGTCGGCTCGTTCAACGCGAGTCGTCCCATTCAACACGAGTTAGACCATTCAATGCGAGTCGGCCCATTCAACGCGGGTCGGCCCATTCAACACGAGTTAGACCATTCAATACGAGTTGGCCCATTCAACACGATTCGCCCCATTCAACGAGGGTCAGCTGATTCAACACGTTTCACCCCATTCAATGCGAGTCGGCCCATTCAACATGAGTTAGACCGTTCAATGCGAGTAGGCCCATTGAATGCGAGCCAGACCATTCAACGTGGGTCGGCCCATTCAACGCGGGTCGGCCCATTCAACGTGGGTCAGCTCATTCAACGCGGGTCGGCCCATTCAACGCGGGTCGGCCCATTCAACGTCGGTCAGCCCATTCAACGTGGGTCGGCCCATTCAACGCGGGTCGACACATTCAATGCGGGTTGGCCCATTCAAAACGAGTCGGCCCATTCAACGCGTGTCAGCCCATTCAACGCGAGTCGGCCCATTCAACACGAGTCGGCCCATTCAACGCGGGTCGACACATTCAACGCGGGTCGGCCCATTCAACGCAGCTGAGCCCATTCAACACGATTCAACCTATTCAACTCGGGTCAACACATTCAATGCGGGTCGGCCACTTCAACGCGAGTCGGCCCATTCAACGTGAGTCGTCCCATTTAACGCAGGTCAGCCCATTCAACGCGAGTTGGCCCATTCAGTTTGAGTCAGCCCATTCAACGTGGGCTAGCCCATTCAACGCAGGTCGGCCCATTCAACGTGAATCGGCACATTCAACGCGAGTCAGCCCATTCAGTACGAGTCAGCCCATTCAATGTGGGCTAGCCCATTCAACGCGGGTCAGCCCATTCAACGCAGGTCGGCCCATTCAACGCGGGTCGGCCCATTCAACGTGGGTCGGCCCATTCAACGCGGGTCGGCCCATTCAACGCAAGTTGGCCCATTCATCGCGAGTCGGCCCATTCAACGCGGGTTGGCCCATTCAACGCTACTCGGCCCATTCAACGCGAGTCGGCCCATTAAACGCGAGTCAGCCCATTAAACGCGAGTCAGCCCATTCAACGCTAGTCAGCCCATTCAACGCGAGTCGGCCCATTCAACGCGAGTCGGCCCATTAAACGCGAGTCAGCCCATTCAACGCGAGTCGGCCCATTAAACGCGGGTCAGCCCATTCAACGCGAGTCGGCCCATTAAACGCGAGTCAGCCCATTCAATGCGGGTCAGCCCATTCAACACGGGTCGGCCCATTCAACGCGAGTCGGCCCATTCAATGCGGGTCAGCCCATTCAACACGAGTCGGCCCATTCAACGCGGGTTGGCCCATTCAACGTGAGTCGGCTCGTTCAACGCGGGTCGGCCCATTCAACGCGAGTCGGCCCATTCAACGCGGGTTGGCCCATTCAACACGAGTCGGCCCATTCAACCCGGGTCGGCCCATTCAACACGAGTCGGCCCATTCAACGCGGGTCGGCCCATTCAACACGAGTCGGCCCATTCAACCCGGGTCGGCCCATTCAACGCGAGTCGGCCCATTCAACGCGGGTCGGCCCATTCAACGCGAGTCGGCCCATTCAACGCGAGTCGGCCCATTCAATGCGAGTCGGCCCATTCAACGCGAGTCGGCCCATTCAATGCGAGTTGGCCCATTCAACGCGGGTCGGCACATTCAACGTCGTCGGCACATTCAACGTGAGTCTGAACATTTAACGTGGGTCGGCCCATTCAACGCAAGTCAGACCATTCAATGCGAGTAGGCCCATTGAATGCGAGCTGGCCCAATGAACGCAGGTTGGCCCATTCCACGCGAGTCGGCCCATTCAATGCGAGTCGGCCCATTCAATGTGGGTCGGCTCATTTAACGCGAGTCATCCCATTCAACATGGGTCGGACCATTCAACACGGGTCGACACATTCAACGCAGGTCGGCCCATTCAACGCAGGTCGGCCCATTCAACGCAGATTGGCCCATTCAACGCGTGTCGGCCCATTCAACACGGGTCGGGCCATTCAACACGGGTCGACACATTCAACGCAGGTCGGCCCAATCAACGCAGATTGGCCCATTCAACGCGAGTCGGCCCATTCAACATGAGTCAGACCATTCATCGTGGGTCGGCCCATTCATCGCAGGTCGGCCCATTCAAAGCGGGTCGGCCCATTCAACACGGTTCGGGCCATTCAAAGCGGGTCGGCCCATTCATCGTGGGTCGGCCCATTCAATGCGAGTCGGCCCATTCAACGCGGGTCGGCCCATTCAACACGGGTTGGGCCATTCAAAGCGGTTTGGGCCATTTATCGCAGGTCGGCCCATTAATTGCGGGTCGGCCCATTCATCGTGGGTCGGCCCATTTAACGCGGGTCGGCCCATTCAACACGAGTCGGCCCATTCAACGCGGGTCAGCCCATTCAGTGTGAGTCAGCTCATTCAACGTGGGTCAGCCCATTCAACGCGGGTCGGCCCATTCAACGCGAGTCGACCCATTCAACGCGGGTCAGCCCATTCAACACGGGTCGGCCCATTCAACACGAGTCGGCCCATTCAACGCGGGTTGGCCCATTCAACGTGAGTCGGCCTATTCAACGCGAGTCGGACCATTCAACACGGGTCGACACATTCAACGCAGGTCGGCCCATTCAACGCAGATCGGCCCATTCAACGCAGATTGGCCCATTCAACGCGAGTCGGACCATTCAACACGGGTCGGGCCATTCAACACGGGTCGGCCCATTCAACGCGAGTCGGCCCATTCAACATGAGTCAGACCATTCAACGCGAGTCGGCCCATTCAACATGAGTCAGACCATTCAATGCGGGTCGGCCCATTTATAGAAACATAGAAACATAGAAACTAGGAGCAGGAGTAGGCCATTCAGCCCGTCGAGCCTGCTCCACCATTCAATACGATCATGGCTGATCATCCAAATCCAGTACCCTGTCCCTGCTTTCTCACACAGAATCCCCATCGAGCCTGCACCGACACATATCCCACCCTATCCCCGTAACCCCACGTATTTAATTCCCCCTAACATATCCCATCCTATCCTATCCCCGTAACCCCACATATTTAATCCCCCCCCAACACTAAGGGTCAATTTATCATAGCCAAATCAACCTAACCCGCACATTTTTGGACTGTGGGAGGAAACCGGAGCACCTGGAGGAAACCCACGCAGACACGGGGAGAATGTGCAAACTCCACACAGACAGTCACCCGAGGCCAGATTCGAACCTGGGTCGCTGGCGCTGTGAGGCACCAGTGCTAACCACTATGCCACCGTGTTGCCCATTCAACGCGGGTCGGCCCATTCAACGCGGGTCGGCCCATTCAACACGAGTCGGCCCATTCAACGCGGGTCGGCCCATTCAACGCGGGTCGGCCCATTCAACGCGGGTTGACCCATTCAACGCAAGTTGGCCCATTCATCGCGAGTCGGCCCATTAAACGCGAGTCAGCCCATTCAACGCGAGTCGGCCCATTAAACGCGGGTCAGCCCATTCAACGTGAGTCGGCCCATTAAACGCGAGTCAGCCCATTCAATGCGGGTCAGCCCATTCAACACGGGTCGGCCCATTCAACGCGAGTCGGCCCATTCAATGCGGGTCAGCCCATTCAACACGGGTCGGCCCATTCAACACGAGTCGGCCCATTCAACGCGGGTTGGCCCATTCGACGTGAGTCGTCCTATTCAACGCGAGTCGGCCCATTCAACACGGGTCAGCCCATTCAACACGAGTCGGCCCATTCAACGCGGGTTGGCCCATTCAACGTGAGTCGGCTCGTTCAACGCGAGTCGTCCCATTCAACACGAGTTAGACCATTCAACGCGGGTCGGCCCATTCAACACGAGTTAGACCATTCAATGCGAGTTGGCCCATTCAACACGATTCGCCCCATTCAACGAGGGTCAGCTGATTCAACACGTTTCACCCCATTCAATGCGAGTCGGCCCATTCAACATGAGTTAGACCGTTCAATGCGAGTAGGCCCATTGAATGCGAGCCAGACCATTCAACGTGGGTCGGCCCATTCAACGCGGGTCGACACATTCAACGCAGGTCGGCCCATTCAACGCAGGTCGGCCCATTCAACGCAGATTGGCCCATTCAACGCGTGTCGGCCCATTCAACACGGGTCGGGCCATTCAACACGGGTCGACACATTCAACGCAGGTCGGCCCAATCAACGCAGATTGGCCCATTCAACGCGAGTCGGCCCATTCAACATGAGTCAGACCATTCATCGTGGGTCGGCCCATTCATCGCAGGTCGGCCCATTCAAAGCGGGTCAGCCCATTCAACACGAGTCGGCCCATTCAACGCGGGTTGGCCCATTCAACGTGAGTCGGCTCGTTCAACGCGGGTTGGCCCATTCAACACGAGTCGGCCCATTCAACCCGGGTCGGCCCATTCAACGCGAGTCGGCCCATTCAACGCGGGTCGGCCCATTCAACGCGAGTCGGCCCATTCAACGCGAGTCGGCCCATTCAATGTGAGTCGGCCCATTCAACGCGAGTCGGCCCATTCAATGCGAGTCGGCCCATTCAACGCGGGTCGGCACATTCAACGCGAGTCGGCACATTCAACGTGAGTCTGAACATTCAACGCGGGTCGGCCCATTCAACGCGGTCAGTCCATTTAACGTGGGTCGGCCCATTCAACGCAAGTCAGACCATTCAATGCGAGTAGGCCCATTGAATGCGAGCTGGCCCAATGAACGCAGGTTGGCCCATTCCACGCGAGTCGGCCCATTCAATGCGAGTCGGCCCATTCAATGTGGGTCGGCTCATTTAACGCGAGTCAGCCCATTCAACATGGGTCGGACCATTCAACACGGGTCGACACATTCAACGCAGGTCGGCCCATTCAACGCAGGTCGGCCCATTCAATGCAGATTGGCCCATTCAACGCGAGTTGGCCCATTCAACGCGGGTCGACACATTCAACGCAGGTCGGCCCATTCAACGCAGGTCGGCCCATTCAACGCAGATTGGCCCATTCAACGCAGGTCGGCCCATTCAACGCGAGTCGGCCCATTCAACACGGGTCGGGCCATTCAATGCAGGTCGGCCCATTCAACGCAGATTGGCCCATTCAACGCGTGTCGGCCCATTCAACACGGGTCGGGCCATTCAACACGGGTCGACACATTCAACGCAGGTCGGCCCAATCAACGCAGATTGGCCCATTCAACGCGAGTCGGACCTTTCAAGGCGGGTCGGCCCATTCAAGGCGGGTCGGCCCATTCAACGCGGGTCAGCCCATTCAACGCGAGTCAGCCCATTCAACGCGGGTCGGACCATTCAATGCGGGTCGGCCCATTCAGCGCGGGTCAGACCATTCAACGCGAGTTGGCCCATTCAACGCGAGTCAGCCCATTCAACGTGAGTCGGCCCATTCAACGCGAGTCGGCCCATTCAGCGCGGGTCGGACCATTCAACGCGGGTCGACCCATTTAACGCGAGGCGGCCCATTCAACGCGAGTCGGCCCATTCAATGCGAGTCGGCCCATTTAACGCGAGTCGTCCCATTCAACACGAGTTAGACCATTCAACGCGAGTCGGCCCATTCAACACGAGTTAGACCATTCAATGCGAGTCGGCCCATTCAACGCGAGTCGTCCCATTCAACACGAGTTAGACCATTCAACGCGAGTCGGCCCATTCAACGCGAGTCGGCCCATTCAACACGAGTTAGACCATTCAATGCGAGTTGGCCCATTCAACGCGAGTCGGCCCATTCAACACGAGTTAGACCATTCAACATGAGTTAGACCGTTCAATGTGAGTAGGCCCATTGAATGCGAGCCAGACCATTCAACGCGAGTCGGCCCATTCAACGTGAGTCTTCCCATTTAACGCAGGTCAGCCCATTCAACGCAAGTCGGCCCATTCTACGCAAGTCGGTCCATTCAACGCGAGTCGGCCCATTCAACGCGGGTCGGGCCATTCAACGCGAGTCGGCCCATTCAAAGCAGGTCGACACATTCAACGCGGGTCGGCCCATTCAACGCAGCTGAGCCCATTCAACACGATTCGGCCTATTCAATTTGGGTCGACACATTCAACGCGGGTCGGCCAATTCAACGCGAGTCGGCCCATTCAACGCGAGTCTTCCCATTTAACGCAGGTCAGCCCATTAAACGCGAGTCAGCCCATTAAACGCGAGTCAGCCCATTCAACGCTAGTCAGCCCATTCAACGCGAGTCGGCCCATTCAACGCGAGTCGGCCCATTAAACGCGAGTCAGCCCATTCAACGCGAGTCGGCCCATTAAACGCGGGTCAGCCCATTCAACGCGAGTCGGCCCATTAAACGCGAGTCAGCCCATTCAATGCGGGTCAGCCCATTCAACACGGGTCGGCCCATTCAACGCGAGTCGGCCCATTCAATGCGGGTCAGCCCATTCAACACGGGTCGGCCCATTCAACACGAGTCGGCCCATTCAACGCGGGTTGGCCCATTCGACGTGAGTCGTCCTATTCAACGCGAGTCGGCCCATTCAACACGGGTCAGCCCATTCAACACGAGTCGGCCCATTCAACGCGAGTCGGCCCATTCAACATGAGTCAGACCATTCAACGCGAGTCGGCCCATTCAACATGAGTCAGACCATTCAATGCGGGTCGGCCCATTTATAGAAACATAGAAACATAGAAACTAGGAGCAGGAGTAGGCCATTCAGCCCGTCGAGCCTGCTCCACCATTCAATACGATCATGGCTGATCATCCAAATCCAGTACCCTGTCCCTGCTTTCTCACACAGAATCCCCATCGAGCCTGCACCGACACATATCCCACCCTATCCCCGTAACCCCACGTATTTAATTCCCCCTAACATATCCCATCCTATCCTATCCCCGTAACCCCACATATTTAATCCCCCCCCAACACTAAGGGTCAATTTATCATAGCCAAATCAACCTAACCCGCACATTTTTGGACTGTGGGAGGAAACCGGAGCACCTGGAGGAAACCCACGCAGACACGGGGAGAATGTGCAAACTCCACACAGACAGTCACCCGAGGCCAGATTCGAACCTGGGTCGCTGGCGCTGTGAGGCACCAGTGCTAACCACTATGCCACCGTGTTGCCCATTCAACGCGGGTCGGCCCATTCAACGCGGGTCGGCCCATTCAACACGAGTCGGCCCATTCAACGCGGGTCGGCCCATTCAACGCGGGTCGGCCCATTCAACGCGGGTTGACCCATTCAACGCAAGTTGGCCCATTCATCGCGAGTCGGCCCATTAAACGCGAGTCAGCCCATTCAACGCGAGTCGGCCCATTAAACGCGGGTCAGCCCATTCAACGTGAGTCGGCCCATTAAACGCGAGTCAGCCCATTCAATGCGGGTCAGCCCATTCAACACGGGTCGGCCCATTCAACGCGAGTCGGCCCATTCAATGCGGGTCAGCCCATTCAACACGGGTCGGCCCATTCAACACGAGTCGGCCCATTCAACGCGGGTTGGCCCATTCGACGTGAGTCGTCCTATTCAACGCGAGTCGGCCCATTCAACACGGGTCAGCCCATTCAACACGAGTCGGCCCATTCAACGCGGGTTGGCCCATTCAACGTGAGTCGGCTCGTTCAACGCGAGTCGTCCCATTCAACACGAGTTAGACCATTCAACGCGGGTCGGCCCATTCAACACGAGTTAGACCATTCAATGCGAGTTGGCCCATTCAACACGATTCGCCCCATTCAACGAGGGTCAGCTGATTCAACACGTTTCACCCCATTCAATGCGAGTCGGCCCATTCAACATGAGTTAGACCGTTCAATGCGAGTAGGCCCATTGAATGCGAGCCAGACCATTCAACGTGGGTCGGCCCATTCAACGCGGGTCGACACATTCAACGCAGGTCGGCCCATTCAACGCAGGTCGGCCCATTCAACGCAGATTGGCCCATTCAACGCGTGTCGGCCCATTCAACACGGGTCGGGCCATTCAACACGGGTCGACACATTCAACGCAGGTCGGCCCAATCAACGCAGATTGGCCCATTCAACGCGAGTCGGCCCATTCAACATGAGTCAGACCATTCATCGTGGGTCGGCCCATTCATCGCAGGTCGGCCCATTCAAAGCGGGTCAGCCCATTCAACACGAGTCGGCCCATTCAACGCGGGTTGGCCCATTCAACGTGAGTCGGCTCGTTCAACGCGGGTTGGCCCATTCAACACGAGTCGGCCCATTCAACCCGGGTCGGCCCATTCAACGCGAGTCGGCCCATTCAACGCGGGTCGGCCCATTCAACGCGAGTCGGCCCATTCAACGCGAGTCGGCCCATTCAATGTGAGTCGGCCCATTCAACGCGAGTCGGCCCATTCAATGCGAGTCGGCCCATTCAACGCGGGTCGGCACATTCAACGCGAGTCGGCACATTCAACGTGAGTCTGAACATTCAACGCGGGTCGGCCCATTCAACGCGGTCAGTCCATTTAACGTGGGTCGGCCCATTCAACGCAAGTCAGACCATTCAATGCGAGTAGGCCCATTGAATGCGAGCTGGCCCAATGAACGCAGGTTGGCCCATTCCACGCGAGTCGGCCCATTCAATGCGAGTCGGCCCATTCAATGTGGGTCGGCTCATTTAACGCGAGTCAGCCCATTCAACATGGGTCGGACCATTCAACACGGGTCGACACATTCAACGCAGGTCGGCCCATTCAACGCAGGTCGGCCCATTCAATGCAGATTGGCCCATTCAACGCGAGTTGGCCCATTCAACGCGGGTCGACACATTCAACGCAGGTCGGCCCATTCAACGCAGGTCGGCCCATTCAACGCAGATTGGCCCATTCAACGCAGGTCGGCCCATTCAACGCGAGTCGGCCCATTCAACACGGGTCGGGCCATTCAATGCAGGTCGGCCCATTCAACGCAGATTGGCCCATTCAACGCGTGTCGGCCCATTCAACACGGGTCGGGCCATTCAACACGGGTCGACACATTCAACGCAGGTCGGCCCAATCAACGCAGATTGGCCCATTCAACGCGAGTCGGCCCATTCAACATGAGTCAGACCATCCATCGTGGGTCGGCCCATTCATCGCAGGTCGGCCCATTCAACACGGGTCGGGCCATTCAAAGCGGGTCGGCCCATTCAACACGGTTCGGGCCATTCAAAGCGGGTCGGCCCATTCATCGTGGGTTGGCCCATTCAATGCGAGTCGGCCCATTCAACGCGGGTCGGCCCATTCAACACGGGTTGGGCCATTCAAAGCGGGTTGGGCCATTTATCGCAGGTCGGCCCATTCATCGTGGGTCGGCCCATTTAACGCGTGTCGGCCCATTCAACACGAGTCGGCCCATTCAACGCGGGTCGGCCCATTCAGTGTGAGTCAGCTCATTCAACGTGGGTCAGCCCATTCAACGCGGGTCGGCCCATTCAACGCGAGTCGACCCATTCAACGCGGGTCAGCCCATTCAACACGGGTCGGCCCATTCAACACGAGTCAGCCCATTCAACGCGGGTTGGCCCATTCAACATGAGTCGGCCTATTCAACGCGAGTCGGACCATTCAACACGGGTCGACACATTCAACGCAGGTCGGCCCATTCAACGCAGATCGGCCCATTCAACGCAGATTGGCCCATTCAACGCGAGTCGGCCCATTCAACACGGGTCGGGCCATTCAACACGGGTCGGCCCATTCAACGCGAGTCGGCCCATTCAACATGAGTCAGACCATTCAACGCGAGTCGGCCCATTCAACATGAGTCAGACCATTCAATGCGGGTCGGCCCATTTATAGAAACATAGAAACATAGAAACATAGAAACTAGGAGCAGGAGTAGGCCATTCGGCCCGTCGAGCCTGCTCCACCATTCAATACGATCATGGCTGATCATCCAAATCCAGTACCCTGTCCCTGCTTTCTCACACAGAATCCCCATCGAGCCTGCACCGACACATATCCCACCCTATCCCCGTAACCCCACGTATTTAATTCCCCCTAACATATCCCATCCTATCCTATCCCCGTAACCCCACATATTTAATCCCCCCCCTAACACTAAGGGTCAATTTATCATAGCCAAATCAACCTAACCCGCACATTTTTGGACTGTGGGAGGAAACCGGAGCACCTGGAGGAAACCCACGCAGACACGGGGAGAATGTACAAACTCCACACAGACAGTCACCCGAGGCCAGATTCGAACCTGGGTCGCTGGCGCTGTGAGGCACCAGTGCTAACCACTATGCCGCCGTGTTGCCCATTCAACGCGGGTCGGCCCATTCAACGCGGGTCGGCCCATTAAACGCGGGTCGGCCCATTCAACGCGGGTCGGCCCATTCAACCTGGGTCGGCCCATTCAACGTGGGGCGGCCCATTCAACGCTAGTCGGCCCATTCAACGTGGGTCGGCCCATTCAACGCGGGTCGGCCCATTCAACGCAAGTTGGCCCATTCATCGCGAGTCGGCCCATTCAACGCAGGTCAGCCCATTCAACGCGAGTCGGCCCATTCAACGTGGGTCGGCCCATTCAACGCGGGTCGGCCCATTCAACGTGGGTCGGCCCATTCAGTGCGAGTCAGCCCATTCAACGCGGGTCGGCCCATTCAACGCGAGTCGGCCCATTAAACGCGAGTCAGCCCATTCAACGCGGGTCGGCCCATTCAACACGGGTCAGCCCATTCCACGCAAGTTGGCCCATTCATCGCGAGTCGGCCCATTCAATGCAGGTCAGCCCATTCAATGCTAGTTGGCCCATTCAACGTGGGTCGGCCCATTCAACGCGGGTCGGCCCATTCAACGTGGGTCGGCCCATTCAGTGCGAGTCAGCCCATTCAACGCGGGTCGGCCCATTCAACGCGAGTCGGCCCATTAAACGCGAGTCAGCCCATTCAACGCGACTCGGCCCATTAAACGCGAGTCAGCCCATTCAACGCGAGTCAGCCCATTCAACGTGGGTCGGCCCATTCAACGCGACTCGGCCCATTCAACGCGAGTCGGCCCATTCAACGCGGGTAAGCCCATTCAACGTGAGTCGGCCTATTCAACGCGAGTCGGCCCATTCAACACGAGTCGGCCCATTCAACGCGGGTCGGCCCATTCAACACGAGTCGGCCCATTCAACACGAGTCGGCCCATTCAACACGGGTCAGCCCATTCAACGCGAGTCGGCCCATTAAACGCGAGTCAGCCCATTCAACGCGAGTCAGCCCATTCAACGCGGGTCGGCCCATTCAACGCGACTCGGCCCATTCAACGCGAGTCGGCCCATTCAACGCGGGTAAGCCCATTCAACGTGAGTCGGCCTATTCAACGCGAGTCGGCCCATTCAACACGAGTCGGCCTTTTCAACGCGGGTCGGCCCATTCAATGCGAGTCGGCCCATTCAACGCGAGTCGGCCCATTCAATGCGAGTCGGCCCATTCAACGCGGGTCGGCACATTCAACACGAGTCGGCCCATTCAACGCGGGTTGGCCCATTCAACGTGAGTCGTCCTATTCAACGCGAGTCGGCCCATTCAACACGGGTCAGCCCATTCAACACGAGTCGGCCCATTCAACGCGGGTTGGCCCATTCAACGTGAGTCGGCTCGTTCAACGCGGGTCGGCCCATTCAACGCGAGTCGGCCCATTCAACGCGGGTAAGCCCATTCAACGTGAGTCGGCCTATTCAACGCGAGTCGGCCCATTCAACACGAGTCGGCCCATTCAACGCGGGTCGGCCCATTCAACACGAGTCGGCCCATTCAACGCGAGTCGGCCCATTCAACACGGGTCAGCCCATTCAACGCGAGTCGGCCCATTAAACGCGAGTAAGCCCATTCAACGTGAGTCAGCCCATTCAACGCGGGTCGGCCCATTCAACGCGACTCGGCCCATTCAACGCGAGTCGGCCCATTCAACGCGGGTAAGCCCATTCAACGTGAGTCGGCCTATTCAACGCGAGTCGGCCCATTCAACACGAGTCGGCCTTTTCAACGCGGGTCGGCCCATTCAACACGAGTCGGCCCATTCAACGCGAGTCGGCCCATTCAACGCGGGTCAGACCATTCAATGCGAGTCGGCCCATTCAACGCGGGTCGGCCCATTCAATGCGAGTCGGCCCATTCAACGCGGGTCAGACCATTCAATGCGAGTCGGCCCATTCAACGCGAGTCGGCCCATTCAACGCGAGTCGGCCCATTCAACGCGGGTCAGACCATTCAACGCGAGTCGGCCCATTCAACGCGGGTCGGCCCATTCAAAGCGGTTCGGGCCATTCAACGTGAGTCAGACCATTCAATGCGAGTTGGCCCATTCAACGCGGTCAGTCCATTCAACGCGAGTCGGCCCATTCAACGTGAGTCAGACCATTCAACGCGGGTCGGCCCATTCAACGCGGTCAGTCCATTTAACGTGGGTCGGCCCATTCAACGCGAGTCAGACCATTCAATGCGAGTAGGCCCATTGAATGCGAGCTGGCCCAATGAACGCAGGTTGGCCCATTCCACGCGAGTCGGCCCATTCAATGCGAGTCGGCCCATTCAATGTGGGTCGGCTCATTTAACGCGAGTCAGCCCATTCAACACGGGTCGGACCATTCAACACGGGTCGACACATTCAACGCAGGTCGGCCCATTCAACGCAGATCGGCCCATTCAACGCAGATTGGCCCATTCAACGCGAGTCGGACCATTCAACACGGGTCGGGCCATTCAACACGGGTCGACACATTCAACGCAGGTCGGCCCATTCAACGCAGGTCGGCCCATTCAACGCAAGCCGGCCCATTCAACACGGGTCGGACCATTCAACACGGGTCGACACATTCAACGCAGGTCGGCCCAATCAACGCAGATTGGCCCATTCAACGCGAGTCGGCCCATTCAACACGGGTCGGGCCATTCAATGCGAGTCGGCCCATTCAACGCGGGTCGGCACATTCAACACGAGTCGGCACATTCAACGCGAGTCAGACCATTCAACGCGAGTTGGCCCATTCAACACGGGTCGGGCCATTCAACACGGGTCGGGCCATTCATCGTGGGTCGGCCCATTCATCGCAGGTCGGCCCATTCAACACGGGTCAGGCTATTTAAAGCGGGTCGGCCCATTCATCGTGGGTCGGCCCATTCAATGCGAGTCGGACCATTCAACGCGGGTCGGCCCATTCAGCACGGGTCGAGCCATTCAAAGCGGGTCGGGCCATTTATCGCAGCTCGGCCCATTCATTGCGGGTCTGCCTATTCAATGCGAGTCGGCCCATTCATCGTGGGTTGGCCCATTCAACGCGGGTCGGCCCATTCAACGCGGGTCGGCCCATTCAACGGGAGTCGGCCCATTCAATGCGAGTCGGCCCATTCAACGCGAGTCAGAACATTCAACTCGATTCAGCCCATTTAACAAGGGTTGCCCCATTCAACGCGAGTCAGACCATTCAACACGATTTGGCCCATTTAACACGGGTCGGCCCATTCAACACGAGTCAGACCATTCAACGCAGGTCAGTCCAATTTACACGATTCGGCGCATTTAACACGGGTCGCCCCATTCATAAGAACATAAGAACATAAGAAGTAGGAGCAGGAGTAGGCCATATGGCCCCTCGGGCCTGCTCCGCTATTCAATAGGATCATGGCTGATCCGAACCTAGACTCACGTCCACTTCCCTGCCCACTCCCCATAACCCTTAATTCCCTTATCAGCTAGGAAACTGTCTATGTCCGTTTTAAATTTATTTAATGTCGCAGCTTCCACAGCTCTCTGAGGTAGCAAATTCCATAGATTTACTACCCTCTGAGTGAAGAAGTTTCTCCTCATCTCAGTTTTGAAACGGCAGCCCCTTATTTTAAGATTATGCCCCCTAGTTCTAGTCTCACCCATCAGTGGAAACATCCTCCCTGCCTCCACCCGATCAAGCCCCCTCACAATCTTATATGTTTCGATAAGATCGCCTCTCATTCTTCTGAATTCCAATGAGTAGAGGCCCAACCTACTCAACCTTTCCTCATAAGTCAACCCCCTCATCTCCGGAATCAACCGAGTGAACCTTCTCTGAACTGCCTCGAGAGCAAGTATATCTTTTCTTAAATATGGAAACCAAAACTGTACGCAGTATTCCAGGTGTAGCCTCACCAGTACCTTGTATAACTGAAGCAAGACTTCCCTGCTTTTATACTCCACCCCCCTTGCAATAAAAGCCAGGATTCCATTGGCCTTCCTGATCACCTGCTGTACCTGCAAACTAACCTTCTGTGTTTCATGCACCAGGACCCCCAGATCCCTTTGTACTGTAGCACTTTGCAGTTTCTTTCCATTTAAATAATAACTTGCTCTTTGATTTTTTCTGCCAAAGTGCATAACCTCACACTTTCCAACATTATATTCCATCTGCCAAATTTCCGCCCACTCACTTAGCCTGTCTATATCCTTTTGCAGGTTTTTTATGTCCTCCTCACTCACTGCTTTTCCTCCCATCTTTGTATCGTCAGCAAACTTGGATACGTTGCACTTGGTCCCCTCCTCCAAATCGTTAATATAGATTGTAAAGAGTTGGGGTCCCAGCACTGACCCTTGCGGAACACCAGTCGGCCCAATGAACGTGAGTCGGCCCATTTTACACAAGTCGGCCCATTGAACGCGAGTCGGCCCATTCAACACGGGTCAGCCCATTGAACACGGGTTGGCCCATTCAACGCGGGTCGGCCCATTCATTGCGGGTCGACCCATTCAACACGAGCTGGCCGATTTACCGTGAGTCGGCCCTTTCAACGCGGGTCGGCCCATTTAACGCGGGTTGGCACATTTAACGCGGGTCGGCCCATTCAACATGAGTCGGGCCATTCAACACGAGTCGGCCCATTCAACGCGAGTCAGACCATTCAACGTGGGTAGGCCCATTCAACACGAGTTGGCCCATTCAATGTGGGTCGGCCCATTCAACACGAGTCGGCCCATTCAACGCGAGTCGGCCCATTCAACGCTAGTCTGCCCATTCAACGCGAGTCAGACCATTCAACGTGGGTCGGCCCATTCAACACGAGTCAGACCATTCAATGTGGGTCGGCCCATTCAACACGAGTCGGCCCAATCAACACGGGTCGGCCCATTCAACGCGAGTCAGACCATTCAACGTGGGTCGGCCCATTCAACACGAGTCGGCCCATTCAACACGAGTCGGCCCATTCAACGCGAGTCGGCCCATTCAACACGAGTCGGCCCATTCAACGCGAGTCGGCCCATTCAACGCTAGTCTGCCCATTCAACGCTAGTCTGCCCATTCAACGCGAGTCGGCCCATTCAACACGAGTCGGCCCATTCAACGCTAGTCTGCCCATTCAACGCGAGTCGGCCCATTCAACGCGAGTCGGCCCAGTCAACACGAGTCGGCCCATTCAACGCGGGTCGGCCCATTCAACACGGGTCGGCCCATTCATCGCGGGTCGGCCCATTCATCGCGGGTCGGCCCATTCAACGCGGGTCGGCCCATTCATCGCGGGTCGGCCCATTCAACGCAGGTCGGCCCATTCATCGCGGGTCGGCCCATTCAACGCAGGTCGGCCCATTCATCGCGGGTCGGCCCATTCAACGCAAGTCGGCCCATTCAACGTGGGTCGGCCCATTCAACACGAGTCGGCCAATTCAACGCGGGTCAGTCCATTCAACGCAATTCGTTCCATTCAACGCGGGTCGGCCCATTGAACGCGGGTCGGCCCATTGAACATGAGTCGGCCCATTGAACGCGAGTCGGCCCATTGAACGCGAGTCGGCCCAATGAACGCGAGTCGGCCCATTGAACACGAGCCGGCCCATTGAAAGCGGGTCGGCCCATTGAACACGAGCCGGCCCATTGAACGCGAGTCGGCCCATTGAAAGCGGGTCGGCCCATTGAACACGAGTCGGCCCATTGAACGCGAGTCGGCCCATTGAACACGAGTCGGCCCATTAAACGCGAGTCGGCCCATTGAACGCGAGTCGGCCCATTGAACGCGAGTCGGCCCATTGAACACGAGTCGGCCCATTGAACACGAGTCGGCCCATTGAACGCGAGTTGGCCCATTGAACACGAGTTGGCCCATTCAACGCGGGTCGGCCCATTCATTGCGGGTCGACCCATTCAACACGATCTGGCCGATTTACCGTGATTGACCCTTTCAACGCGGGTCGCCCCATTTAACGCGGGTCGGCACATTCAACGCGGGTCGTCCCATTCAACACGAGTCGGTCCATTCAACACGAGTCGGCCCATTCAACGCGAGTCAGACCATTCAACGTGGGTCGGCCCATTCAACACGAGTCGTCCCATTCAACGTGGGTCGGCCCATTCAACACGAGTCGGCCCATTCAACGTGAGTCGGCCCATTCAACGCTAGTCTGCCCATTCAACGCGAGTCAGACCATTCAACGTGGGTCGGCCCATTCAACACGAGTCAGACCATTCAACGTGGGTCGGCCCATTCTACACGAGTCGGCCCATTCAACGTGTGTCGGCCCATTCAACACAGGTCGGCCCATTCAACACGGGTCGGCCCATTCAACGCGAGTCAGACCATTCAACGTGGGTCAGCCCATTCAACACGAGTCGGCCCATTCAACACGAGTCGGCCCATTCAACGCGAGTCGGCCCATTCAACACGAGCTGGCCCATTGAAAGCGGGTCGGCCCATTGAACACGAGCCGGCCCATTGAACGCGAGTCGGCCCATTGAAAGCAGGTCGGCCCATTGAACACGAGTCGGCCCATTGAACGCGAGTCGGCCCATTGAACACGAGTCGGCCCATTGAACGCGAGTCGGCCCATTGAACGCGAGTCGGCCCATTGAACGCGAGTCGGCCCATTGAACACGAGTCGGCCCATTGAACGCGAGTTGGCCCATTGAACACGAGTCGGCCCATTGAACGCGAGTCGGCCCATTCAACACGGGTCAGCCCATTGAACACGGGTTGGCCCATTCAACGCGGGTCGGCCCATTCATTGCGGGTTGACCCATTCAACACGAGCTGGCCGATTTATCGTGAGTCGGCCCTTTAAACGCGGGTCGGCCCATTTAACGCGGGTTGGCACATTCAACGCGGGTCGGCCCATTCAACACGAGTCGGGCCATTCAACACGAGTCGGCCCATTCAACGCGAGTCATACCATTCAACGTGGGTCGGCCCATTCAACACGAGTCGGCCCATTCAACGTGGGTCGGCCCATTCAACACGAGTCGGCCCATTCAACGTGAGTCGGCCCATTCAACGCTAGTCTGCCCATTCAACGCGAGTCAGACCATTCAACGTGGGTCGGCCCATTCAACACGAGTCAGACCATTCAACGTGGGTCGGCCCATTCTACACGAGTCGGCCCATTCAACGCGTGTCGGCCCATTCAACACGGGTCGGCCCATTCAACACGGGTCGGCCCATTCAACGCGAGTCAGACCATTCAACGTGGGTCGGCCCATTCAACACGAGTCGGCCCATTCAACACGAGTCGGCCCATTCAACGCGAGTCGGCCCATTCAACACGAGTCGGCCCATTCAACGCGAGTCGGCCCATTCAACGCTAGTCTGCCCATTCAACGCTAGTCTGCCCATTCAACGCGAGTCGGCCCATTCAACACGAGTCGGCCCATTCAACGCTAGTCTGCCCATTCAACGCGAGTCGGCCCATTCAACGCGAGTCGGCCCATTCAACGTGGGTCGGCCCATTCAACACGAGTCGGCCCATTCAACGTGAGTCGGCCCATTCAACGCTAGTCTGCCCATTCAACGCGAGTCAGACCATTCAACGTGGGTCGGCCCATTCAACACGAGTCAGACCATTCAACGTGGGTCGGCCCATTCTACACGAGTCGGCCCATTCAACGCGTGTCGGCCCATTCAACACAGGTCGGCCCATTCAACACGGGTCGGCCCATTCAACGCGAGTCAGACCATTCAACGTGGGTCGGCCCATTCAACACGAGTCGGCCCCTTCAACACGAGTCGGCCCATTCAACGCGAGTCGGCCCATTCAACATGAGCCGGCCCATTGAAAGCGGGTCGGCCCATTGAACACGAGCCGGCCCATTCAACACGAGTCGGCCCATTCAACGCGGGTCGGCCCATTCAACACGGGTCGGCCCATTCATCGCGGGTCGGCCCATTCAACGCGGTTCGGCCCATTCAACACGGGTCGGCCCATTCATCGCGGGTCAGCCCATTCATCGCGGGTCGGCCCATTCATCGCGGGTCGGCCCATTCATCACGAGTCGGCCCATTCATCGCGGGTCGGCCCATTCATCGCGGGTCGGCCCATTCATCACGAGTCGGCCCATTCATCGCGGGTCGGCCCATTCATCGCGGGTCAGCACATTCAATGCGAGTTGGCCCATTTAATGCGGGTCTGTCCATTTAATGCGGGTCAGCCCATTTAACACGAGTCAGTCCATTCAACGCGGGTCGGCCCATTCAACGTGGGTTGGGCCATTCAACGCGGTTCGGCCCAGTCAACTTGGGTCAGCCCATTCAACGTGGGTCAGCCCATTTAATGCTAGTTTGCCTATTGAATGCGAGTCCGATGATCCAACCTCGGTCGGCCCATTTATCGCGAGCTGGTCCATTCAACGCGGGTCGGCCCATTCAACGCGGGTCGGCCTATTTAACGCGAGTTGGCCCATTCAACGCAGGTCGGCCTATTTAATGCGAGTCAGCCCATTCAACGTGGGTCAGCCCATTCAACGCGGGTCGGCCCATTCAACGCAGGTCGGCCTATTTAACGTGGGTCAGCCCATTCAATGCGAGTCGGCCTATTTAACGCGGGTCAGCCCATTCACTGCGAGTCGGCCCATTCAACGCGGGTCGACCCATTCAATGCGAGTCGGCCCATTCAACGCAGGTCGGCCCATTCAACGTCGGTCAGCCCATTTAACGCTAGTTTGCCTATTAAATGCGAGTCCGATGATTCAACCTAGGTTGGCCCATTTATCGCGAGCCGGTCCATTCAATGCGAGTCGGCCCATTCAACGTAGTTTGGCCCATTTAGCGTGAGTTCTCCCATTCAACGCGGGTCGGTCCATTCAATGCGAGTCGGCCCATTTAGCGCGAGTTGGCCCATTCAACGCGGGTCAGCCCATTCAACGCGGGTCAGCCCATTCAACGCGGGTCAGCCCATTCAACGCGGGTTGGCCCATTCAACGCGGGTCGGCCCATTCAACGCGGGTCGGCCCATTCAACGCGGGTCAGCCCATTAAACGCGGGTCAGCCCATTCAACGCGGGTCAGCCCATTCAACGCGGGTTGGCCCATTCAACGCGGGTCGGCCCATTCAACGCGGGTCGGCCCATTCAACGTGGGTCAGCCCATTCAACGCGGGTCGGCCCATTCAACGCGGGTCAGCCCATTCAACGCGGGTTGGCCCATTCAACGCGGGTCGGCCCATTCAACGCGGGTCGGCCCATTCAACGCGGGTCAGCCCATTCAATGCGAGTCGGCCCATTCAATGCGAGTCGGCCCATTCAACGCGGGTCGGCCCATTCAACGCGGGTCGGCCCATTCAGCGCAGGTCGGCCCATTCAATGCGAGTCGGTCCATTCAACATGAGTCGGCCCATTCAATGCGAGTTGACCCATTCAACGCGGGTCGGCCCATTCAAAGCGAGTCGGTCCATTCAACATGAGGCGGCCCTTTCAACGCGGGTCGGACCATTCAACGCGAGTTGGCCCATTCAATGCGAGTCAGCCCATTCAATGCGAGTTGGCCTATTTGAACGCGGGTCAGCCCATTCAACGTGGGTCAGCCCATTCAACGTGGGTCAGTCCATTTTACGCTAGTTTGCCTATTGAATGCGAGTCCGATGATTCAACCTAGGTTGGCCCATTTATCGCGAGCCAGTCCATTCAAAGCGAGTCGGTCCATTCAACGCAGGTCAGCCCATTCAACGCGGGTCGGCCCATTCAACGCAGGTCGGCCTATTTAACGTGGGTCAGCCCATTCAATGCGAGTCGGCCTATTTAACGCGGGTCAGCCCATTCACTGCGAGTCGGCCCATTCAACGCGGGTCGACCCATTCAATGCGAGTCGGCCCATTCAACGCAGGTCGGCCCATTCAACGTCGGTCAGCCCATTTAACGCTAGTTTGCCTATTAAATGCGAGTCCGATGATTCAACCTAGGTTGGCCCATTTATCGCGAGCCGGTCCATTCAATGCGAGTCGGCCCATTCAACGTAGTTTGGCCCATTTAGCGTGAGTTCTCCCATTCAACGCGGGTCGGTCCATTCAATGCGAGTCGGCCCATTTAGCGCGAGTTGGCCCATTCAACGCGGGTCAGCCCATTCAACGCGGGTCAGCCCATTCAACGCGGGTCAGCCCATTCAACGCGGGTTGGCCCATTCAACGCGGGTCGGCCCATTCAACGCGGGTCGGCCCATTCAACGCGGGTCAGCCCATTAAACGCGGGTCAGCCCATTCAACGCGGGTCAGCCCATTCAACGCGGGTTGGCCCATTCAACGCGGGTCGGCCCATTCAACGCGGGTCGGCCCATTCAACGTGGGTCAGCCCATTCAACGCGGGTCGGCCCATTCAACGCGGGTCAGCCCATTCAACGCGGGTTGGCCCATTCAACGCGGGTCGGCCCATTCAACGCGGGTCGGCCCATTCAACGCGGGTCAGCCCATTCAATGCGAGTCGGCCCATTCAATGCGAGTCGGCCCATTCAACGCGGGTCGGCCCATTCAACGCGGGTCGGCCCATTCAGCGCAGGTCGGCCCATTCAATGCGAGTCGGTCCATTCAACATGAGTCGGCCCATTCAATGCGAGTTGACCCATTCAACGCGGGTCGGCCCATTCAAAGCGAGTCGGTCCATTCAACATGAGGCGGCCCTTTCAACGCGGGTCGGACCATTCAACGCGAGTTGGCCCATTCAATGCGAGTCAGCCCATTCAATGCGAGTTGGCCTATTTGAACGCGGGTCAGCCCATTCAACGTGGGTCAGCCCATTCAACGTGGGTCAGTCCATTTTACGCTAGTTTGCCTATTGAATGCGAGTCCGATGATTCAACCTAGGTTGGCCCATTTATCGCGAGCCAGTCCATTCAAAGCGAGTCAGTCCATTCAACGCAGGTCAGCCCATTCAACGCGGGTCGGCCCATTCAACGCGGGTTGGCCCATTCAACGCGGGTCGGCCCATTCAACGCGGGTTGGCCCATTCATTGCGAGTCGGTCCATTCAACGCGGGTTGGCCCATTCATTGCGAGCCGGCCCATTAAACGCGGGTCGGCCAATTCAATGCAGGTCGGCCCATTCAACGCGAGTCGGTCCATTCAACGCGGGTCAGCCCATTCATTGCGAGTCGGTCCATTCAACGCGAGCCGGCCCATTCAACGCGGGTCAGCCAATTCAATGCAGGTCGGCCCATTCAACGCGAGTCGGCCCATTGATTGCGAGTCGGTCCATTCAACGCGGGTCGGCCCATTCAACGCGGGTCGGCCCATTCAACGTGGGTCAGCCCATTCAACGCGGGTCGGCCCATTCAACGCGGGTCAGCCCATTCAACGCGGGTCGGCCCATTCAACGCGGGTCGGCCCATTCAACGCGGGTCGGCCCATTCAACGTGGGTCAGCCCATTCAATGCGAGTCGGCCCATTCAATGCGAGTCGGCCCATTCAACACGGGTCATCCCTTTCAACGCGGGTCGGCCCATTCAGCGCGGGTCGGCCCATTCAATGCGAGTCGGTCCATTCAACATGAGTCGGCCCATTCAATGCGAGTTGACCCATTCAACGCGGGTCGGCCCATTCAAAGTGAGTCGGTCCATTCAACATGAGGCGGCCCTTTCAACGCGGGTCGGACCATTCAATGCGAGTTGGCCCATTCAATGCGAGTCAGCCCATTCAATACGAGTTGGCCTATTTGAACGCGGGTCAGCCCATTCAACGTGGGTCAGCCCATTCAACGTGGGTCAGTCCATTTAACGCTAGTTTGCCTATTGAATGCGAGTCCGATGATTCAACCTGGGTTGGCCCATTTATCGCGAGCCAGTCCATTCAAAGCGAGTTGGTCCATTCAACGCAGGTCAGCCCATTCAACGCGGGTCGGCCCATTCAACGCGGGTCGGCCCATTCAACGCGGGTCGGCCCATTCAACGCGGGTTGGCCCATTCATTGCGAGTCGGTCCATTCAACGCGGGTTGGCCCATTCATTGCGAGCCGGCCCATTAAACGCGGGTCGGCCAATTCAATGCAGGTCGGCCCATTCAACGCGAGTCGGTCCATTCAACGCGGGTCAGCCCATTCATTGCGAGTCGGTCCATTCAACGCGAGCCGGCCCATTCAACGCGGGTCAGCCAATTCAATGCAGGTCGGCCCATTCAACGCGAGTCGGCCCATTGATTGCGAGTCGGTCCATTCAACGCGAGCCGGCCCATTCAACGCGAGTCGGCCCATTCAACGCGGGTCGGACCATTCAACGCGAGTCGGTCCATTCAATGCGAGTCGGCCCATTCAAAGCGAGTCGGCCCATTCAACGCGGGTCGGCCCATTCAAAGCGAGTCGGTCCATTCAACATGAGTCGGCCCTTTCAACGCGGGTCGGACCATTCAATGCGAGTCGGTCCATTCAACGCGAGTTGGCCCTTTCAACGCGAGTCGGCCTATTCAAAGCGAGTCGGCCCATTCAATGCGAGTCGGTCCATTCAACGCGAGTCGGACCATTCAACGCGAGTCGGCCCATTCAACGCGAGTCGGCCGATTGAACGCGAGTCGGACCATTCAACGCGAATCGGCCCATTCAACGCGAGTCGGCCGATTGAACGCGAGTCGGCCCATTCAACGCGGGTTGGACCATTCAACACAAGTCGGACCATTCAACGTGAGTCAGCCCATTCAACGCGAATCGGCCCATTCAACGCGGGTTGGACCATTCAACACGAGTCAGCCCATTCAATGCGAGTCGGCCCATTCAACGCAAGTCAGCCCATTCAACGCGAGTCGGCCCATTCAACTCAAGTCAGCCCATTCAACGCGAGTCGGACCATTCAACGCGAGTTGGCCCATTCAACTCAAGTCAGCCCATTCAACGCGAGTCGGCCCATTCAACGCGAGTTGGCCCATTCAATGCGAGTCAGCCCATTCAACGCGAGTCGGCCCATTCAACGCGGGTCGGTCCATTCAACGCAGGTTGGCCTATTCAACGCGAGTCGCCCCATTCAAGTGAGGAGGGGATAGGAAAGAAATATTTAAAATAAAAATCATTAATTTGAAGTAATAAGAATGGCTGGAAATATATTGAAGACTAATACAGGAATATTTCTTCCTTATTGTACACCCACACAAAATCTTGTTTAATTGAAGCAAATGGAGGACAAAGCATAGCGATCATCCCATCTAAATTTTAACAATTGTGTATTGATATAACACCTTATTACATCAAAACATCTCATAGTGTTTCACATAGTGAATTATTTTTCATGACAAGACATTTTATTCAGTTCCTGCAAATTTGTACCAATTAGCAACTAAAAAGATGTGGATATAATGCAACGCTTGTTAAGTTATCAATACACATTATTTACAAAAATATATAAATAAAATAAAAGATGGTGAGCCACAAATTGGAACTGGAGGGACAAGACGGGGAAGTTATTCTGAGGTGTACATTATGAAGATGAAATTTTCCTGTGGTTAAGGCCACTAAATAATCTGACTTAGACCTGTTGAGAGGCAATGATTATTAAAAGAGCAGAAGGTCATCAATCTGAAACATTAACCCTACCTTATTTTTGTTGGGGAAGGGTATCAAGGATATGGAGTTAAGGTGGGTAAATGGAGTTGAGGTACAGATCAGCCATGATCGAATTGAATGGCAGAACGGGCTCGAGGGGCTGAATGGCCAACTCCAGTTCTCATATTCTTCCCCTCCTCTCTCCACAGACGCTGCCTGACCTGCTGAGTGATTCCAGCACTTTCTGTTTTTATTTCAGATTTCCAGCATCTACAGAATTTTGCTCTTTGTTTTATTAGTAAAGGAGAAAACTGGCTGAATAATTTCCAAATGCAACAATCACTATTGGATGTGAAGATCGTCACCCTCGTCAAATATTCAGAAAGTTGAAGCCTATTTATGCTTCCGATGGTTGATTCAAATGTTTCCGTATTTATGTATTTTCAGCAATATTTTGCTTGGAGTATTTTATGCAAAAGGTGCGGCTGTATCTTTCATCTTCTTCTGCTTTGGAAGGTAGGACTTCTCAAGGAAACTGCCTCACCGATCACATTTTGTTGCTGTGAATGCTGGACAAGGATTCATTGCAGATGGTGACACCAAGACGCTGTGAGAGGATAATTTACATTTATCACCCTGCCTCAAATGTGTTGCAAGGCCGTGGTTCACTGGTAACACTCTCGCACCCGAGTCAGAAGGTGACCAGTGACGACATTTCAAAAGTACTTAATTTGGGATGTCCTGATGTCGTGAAAGGCGCTAAATAAATGCAAGCCTATCTTTCACGGACTTAGCTGTCCCGCCATTTTGAAATAACATGGAGATGGGATCATGTTGAAAGCTTAGACAGTGTGGTGGCTCGGCTTGACGCTGCTCCGATGTTGCACGGAATGATCACATCCATGATCTCCCATAAGTTGTGCTCCCACAGGAAGGAAGGTAAGGATCAAAGGATGTCAGGATGCTCAGCCAACAACACTCCAACTCCAGAGCATCATTGGCAGAGGTCATGAAGAAAGTCACCTGCCTGTCCTCTTTGCCCAGAACATTGGGCAGAGCAGAAAGAAAGTACTTATATAACGCCTTTCACAACTAAGAACATCCCAAATCGGTTTACATCCAATTAAATACCTTTTTTTGAAGTGTAGTCACTGTTGTAATGTAGAAAATGCAGCAGCCAATTTGTACACAGCAAGCTCCCACAAACAGCAATGAGATAATGACCAGATAATCTGTTTTAGCCCTATTGGTTGCGGGATAAATGTTGGTCACGACACAAGGGAGAACTCCTCTGCTCTTCTTAAAATATGGTTGTGGTTTATTTTACATCCACCTGAGAGGGATGACGGCACCTCGTTTTAACTACTCATCCAAAAGACAGCACCTCAGACAGTGCGGCACTCCCTCAGTACTGCACTGGAGTGTCAGCCTGGATTGTGTGCTCAAGTCTCTGGAGTGGGGCTTGAAACACAACCTTCTGACTCAGAGGAGAGAGTGCTACCACTGAGCCACAGCTGGCACATTCATTTGATTTTCATAGGCCTTGTGACACCCTCCAGATCCTTTGGAAGTTGACTCAAACATACTTAATAACTAAAAGTGTGCACCGGGTTTTTGCAGATTTGGGTAAACTTGCCCTTGAAATGAGCAATGGCAGAGTTGGTAAGCAGCATATTTTTGTACTGTGCAGCCATTAAAGGAACGCTGCTTTCCTGCAAATCGTGTTGGGCAAATAATTGTTTATATTTATTTACAAACACATGGCACAATAATTAAACTGTGGCAAATACGCACTTGTGTGTGACATTATGGTAATTAAAATGTCACACAGCTTATTCCAGCTCTTTACTCTGCCTAAATGGAGAAAGGTCTGCCAAGTACTTTGTTCATGAAGACAGTTTCCCTTTAACAGTCCTATGTCAGACACTGAACTGGTCAGATATAGTACAGTTAGTACATTGTTTTGTACTAACAATGTGCCTAAGACCAAGCTCAGAGAACAGACCTTCCCCTCCCCATTATGCCAATATGGCTTTCTTTGATCCACTTTCCTATCCTCACATCACATCTCAGTCAGATTAATGGATTAATGCCCAGTCCGAGACCAGCTTTTGCGTTGCGGTCGCATGCTCTACAAGCTGGATGAGACTGACTAAAATCATTAGACTTAAGATGTGCCATACTTTAATCTCATCCTTGCCCTGTTTTGGATTGAAGCTCCAGCAACATGCTGAACAAACGGTGCCCCTCCGGCCCCTAAAGGCACAGATATTCCAGTCCCTTGTCTCTCCGTTTGCAGGGTGCCTCCATTCTAAATCTTACTGCCAAAAGCTGAATGTTCTCTGGAGCAGAAACCTGGCACTGCAGGAAGATGCACTGAAAACAATAGTTCAGTGACACCCAAATTAAAGATGGGTTTTGCTGCCCAGTCATGCACAGTCAGAAATAAACGCTAAAGAGATGAGACACTTTAAAGTTACCACAGCACAAATATTAAAATCTATAACAAGTTGTCACTGTCTTCACGAGCAGTCTTCCTTTCACATATGGGAACCGGTTTCGGTTTTGGTGTCAACAGATCAATGGTAACGGGTATACTTCTCTTCTGTACACTTATTAACTTCCTTCCGACTGTGTGAACAATACAATCCTGCAATGTATAGGTTGTGAAAAAAAGAAAGACTTGCATTTATATAGCGCCTTTCGTGACCTCAGAATGCATCACAGCCGATGAAGTACTTTTTGCAATGCAGTCACTGTTGTAAAGTAGGAAACGTAACAGCCAATTTGCCCACAGCAAGCTCCGACAGACAGTAACGAGATAAATGACCAGATAATCTGTCTTTTTTTAGTTGTGATTGAGGGCTAGATATTGGCCAGGACACCAAGGAGAATTCCCTGCTCTTCTTTGAAGTAGTGCCGTGGGATCTTTTACATCCGCCTGAGAGGGGAGACGGGGCCTCGGTTTAACGTCTCATCCGAAAGACGGCACCTCTGACAGTGCAGCACTCCCTCAGCACTGCACATGGACAGTCAGCCTAGCTTATGTGCTCAGGTTTCTGGAGTGGGACTTGAACCCACAACTTCCTGACTCCAAGGCCAGAGTGAAACCACTGAGCCACAGCTTCAAATTAACAAAGGTACCTTGCTTTCCCAATGGTTCAATAAGCCAATGCGCTGACCGGCGTTTTACTCACCTATAAAGGTTGCAGCTTCAATCTTCAGCCTGTGCTGTGTTGGCAACATCTCAGCCAAAGGGTGGTAGGAGCGGGACTGCTGTCGGCCTCCGCGTTCCCTGGGATAGTGAGAGGAATAAACGTCAGCCAGCGTTCCCAGTCCTGATCGCTTTCCAGTGATCCCTGTTGGAAAATGGACATCAGGGGAGGACAGGACAGCCAGGCTTGAATGTGTTACCCCAGCGCTGTGGTTGAATAGCTTCTTGCTACTCCCCCTCAAGGCTCACACATGAAGTACAGCCATTGAAGCAAGATGCAGGAGAGCAGTCATGCTTGTATAGCTGTACTCTAGCACAAGCCACTGCCTTAGAGGGTTGAGGAAAAAAATGGAGACTTTAGTTTGTGCCCAAACACTAAAGTTTTCTACTTCAAATGTTTTCCTTCAGTTTTCTCTCTTTATCTCTGCTCTAATGCAAGGGCAGGGCTCCATGGGTGCTTGTAGCCCTTTGCGTACCATACCCAAACAGTCGGAGCAATGAAACCCCACAGAAATATGTGATATCAGTGGAAACAGTGGGAACGTGGGACGGTGAGGACTCCCACCTTCATTTTCCTCCTTCTGCCCCAGCTGGGATGGTTGCCAGGTGCCCTTCCCCCACCCACAGCATCTTTTTGATCCGGCATTAACAGCCTCCCTTTTTGTGCCAGAGACCCCATAGGGAGTCCACCCTAATTATCCCTGACCCAGGAAATTGGACTAGGACCAGGGCAGTGCGCAGAAAAACTCTTGGGACAGGATTAGGAAAATGAAGGCCTGAGTGCCAGTGGAGCAATTCATCCTTGGAGGCAATTCCAGGCAAATCCAATTCTCTGCTCATCACACACACGCACACAAATAGGCGCACACACTCATGCATACATGCGTGAACACACAGAAACACATGCATGCATGCACACACATGCACATGCATACACACGCGCACAAACACACACACACATACGCACACATACACACACATACACACACGCACATGCACACACATGCACACACACATATGCACACACGCACACACATGCATGCACATACGCATATACACATACACACACACGCACACACATAAGCACAGACACACATATGCACACATGCATAGGCGCATGGGATCACCATCACCTGCAAGTTCCCCTCCAAGTTACACACCATCTTGACTTAGAAATATATCGCCGTTCCTTCATCGTCGCTGGGTCAAAATCCTGGAACTTCCTCCCTAACAGCACTGTGGGAGTACCTTCACCACACGGACTGCAGCGGTTCAAGGCGGTGGCCCACCACCACCTTCTCAAGGGCAATTAGGGATGGGCAATAAATGCTGGCCTTGCCAGCGACGCCCACATCCCAGGAAAGAATAGAAAAAAACCCACTGCACACTACAGTCGGGCTCAGTGAATAATGACCAGGATCAGAAACATTGCCGTATATTTTTCCGCTTACCTGCTATGAGGAAACTGAGGCCAATTGGAGCATTCTATTGATGCCCTGGCTGAAATCAGCTTGTTTATAACAAGATGTAAGCATTCCCTACTCTGTATGGCTCACTACCACGCCAGGCAGTGTATTTATCTATTCAACCATGGGAGGGCAGGACTTTGATACTTCGAATGAACCGCCTATCTGAAGTGTTCCAGACAGTAGCTTTTATTGCCTCCCATTCAGTCAAAGCAACACAGTGCCTGAGACTTCACAACCTTACTGTAAGTTTGGCAGGAGTTCATTGGAATGGCTGCAGTCTCGGCTGGGGCCAGCCATGCAATGCTGGGCCACAGACTTAAGGCAGAGTTTCCAAGGATGGCCTTGTGGGAGCGCAGCCTCCAGCCACCCCTAGAGGGTGGGGGGCTCCCTGAGTCAGGAGTTCTCGCGCCCTAGCCCTCAGTCAGGACCCCCGCATGGGCACAGGTATGCCAGGTCTCACCAGGCGTACCTGGGCAAAACCAGAAGTGGGGCTACCTGAGGTTCCAGGCTGGTGTCAGGGCTTCGAGCTCCAAAGATGCGGGTGGGGGGGGGGGGGGGGCCGGTTAGGAATAAATATATTTTTTAATTATAAAGTGATAAGAGGACCGTGGGGGTAGCAAGATGGACCTGCCTCCCACCTCCATGTTGGTCGGCTTCCACAGGTGTGCACCCCCACCACTGAAGGCTCACTCCTGTAGGACCCAAGCCCTGACCCAATGAATTTTGGTGGGACCATTGTCAGAGGTCCATGGTGGGCACAAACTTGCCGTGATTACCGGTATCGCTCCCCTGTGCATTTCCTGGGCCTCAGAGACAGTTGTACTTGTCACTGCCCTCCTGTATAAATGCAACTGCAGTGAATCCACTGGATGGAAGGCAGACCGAGACAGAGGCCTGTTTCCCCCCCGATGGCCTCTCTGCTGGTATGACTGCTGAGCTATAGCCGTGTAACTGGTTCCCTTGGTCTGAAGTAATCAATCGCAGTGCTGACAGACACCGTGATTGCCTGCCAACTGATGCTAACAAGGTGGTGCCAGTTGTCCTTAATGTCACCCCGTGGGCATCTGCCCAAGCACTGGGCATGTGTTGACTGCGAATGTGCTCAGTGTGAGTGTGTTCAGTGTTGCCACCCGGCAGAACTGCCCCGCTCTATGGAGCCTTGTTTAAAGCTTCTGCCAGTGATTTTTATTCCACTATCCGTCTTTCGGATGAGATGTTAAACCGAGGCACCGTCTGCTCTCTCAGTTGAATGTAAAAGATACCATGGCACTATTTTGAAGACGAGCAGGGGATTTATCCCCGGTGTCCTGGCCAATGTTTATTCCTCAATCAACATCGCTGAAAAAAAACAAAGTATCTGGTCATTATCACATTGCTGATTGTGGGAGCTTGCTGTGTGCAAATTGTTTCCTGTATTGCAACAGTGACTACACTTCAAAAAGTACTTCATTAGCTGTAAAGCGCTTTGGGACGTCCTGAGGTCGTGAAAGGCGCTATGTAAATGCAAGTCTTTCTTTCTTTTCTTTTACCCAAGGTAACAGTAACAAGGTTGTGCTGGGGACAGTTTCAATGTGATTTATAACTACTCCATTTTGGGGTCCATTACATTGAGAAAAGTAAGCGATGGGAAATAAAGTACTTTCTCAATGTGAGCAGAGAGCATTCCCAGGTCAGGTTTGCTACATCTTAGGTGTAGAGTGAAGAAGAAGCAGCCACTTCAGCAGCATTTATATACAACCTTTAATATAGCAAAACATCCCCGGGCACCTCACAGCTAGGGATTAGACCAGAGCAGGGGAGGTCAAGAGGTAGGTCTTAAGGAGGCATTTGAAGGTGGGGAGAGAAGTAGCAAAGTGTAGAGGTTTATGGAGCGTTCCAGAGTGTGGGGGCAAGATGGCTGAAGGTTCTGGGACTAATGGTAGAGTGGAGGAAGGGGAGAATGTGCAATGGACAAGAGTTGAAGAGGTGGAGGGTGTGAGCAGCAATGCAGGGGTGGAGCAGGTTGCAGAGACAGGGAGGAACAAGGCTGTGGAGGGATCTAAAGATGCAGATGAGCATTTGAAAGTCGGTTGTGCTGAGGGATGAGAACCCTGTGGAAATCAGGAGGTAGGTGAGTGGGACTTGGTGCGGGATAGATGTGAGTGGTGGAGTTGTGGATGAGTTGGAACCTATATAGGGTGGAGCTCGAGAGGCCAATGATGAGAGCATTGGGAAAGTTGAGTCTAGGGTGATGGGGACTTCCATCGCAGCAAGGGTGAGGGAGGGGCAGAGACAGGTGATGTTTTGGAGGTGGAAGTAGGTAGTTGTGTTGATGGACTAGATGTAGGGTTTGAAGCTGAGGGTTGAGCAGTATAGCAAAATTACACACTGAGTTGAGTTTAAATGAGCACCCAGGAAGAGGGATGAGATCGGAAACTATGGCATGGAGTTTCTGGCAGCAGCCAAACAAAATAGTTTCAATCTTACCAGTGTTGGCTCAGCCATGACTTGGTGTTGGACCAGCAGTCAGACAGTTGTGGAATTAATGGTGGTGGAGAGGTAAAGCTGGGTATCATCAGTGTACATGGAGAAGTAGTCTCCATAGTTACAGATAATATTCTACTCCAGTGATGTGCTTATCTCCAAATTCAGCAGAACACCACCCCGACTGCACCAGTGTGACATTTCATATATCAGCCACCCTGATGGTTTCTACTGACAATGTGAGCCTAACTTTCCTGTGATTTGTGCCTGGGGACCACTTATTTCCCGGAAGCAAAACACGAGACATGCTGCGGAGACCTGTGACACTGGGTGTCTGCCTCTTTTATGCTCTCCTGGGTTTTTCTGGGGCCTCCCTCCAGGGATGTGTGCAGCGTCTCCGCCTGCAATAAGCGCAGACTGAGAGCAAACTTGGAGATGTGGAAGGAAGGGAAGTTCCTGGCCTTCCTGCATCATTTTCCACCGGTGTCACCAGGAGAGCACTCAGACTTAGGGGCACCAGAAGACATTGATGTTGGACCTTGCTCCTGGACCGCCGCACCGCCTCACCTCAGAGAATCTGAGGGGACCAGCAACAAGGCAAGGGAGGTGTGAAAAGAGATGTCCCACCTTTCTCATCCAGGCACCCCATGAATTCTTAGGCTGGTGGTGAGGCCTGCCACTGCACCTATATTACCATCCCTGTCCTACCTGCAAGGCCCTGCCCAGGAGTAGGCCTACACTGGGGTGTAACCAGGCCATTTCAAAGAGCCTGATCCACCTAGTAGAAACCTAGTCAGGTAAGGACGAGCTCTGGGTGCACTACACTTGTCCAGTTAGGAAAACTGGCTCCTACATGTATAATGGTCTTAACCTTGTGGCAAAAACTGGGAGAAGAGGCCACTTACTTTGCTGAGCATTACAGCTGGCCCCCACCCTGTCCTCGGCTGGTGTCCACACAAGCACACTTCCCAGCTGAGATCACTTGAGATCTGGGATCACTTGAGATCTGGGAGCTTGTCTAATTTACTCACTCTTAGTGTAAGGACAGTGAGGCCATTGCAGCGACCCCGATTGCCACCCTGGCTGACATCACCTGACTCAGCACGAACCAGGGGTTGAGCCTTGCAGCTTAGTGGTCTCTCTGGCCCAGTATCACACTCAGGTTTTTGCAGGCACTAAAGGTGCGAGGCACCAGTGCTGAGAAATGGGATCAATTTCCAACTTGGGCGCCAGAAAAGAGAAGACTAAGAGGATAAACCTGATAGAGGTCTTTAAAGTTATGAAGGGATTCGATGGGGTAGAGGTGGAGAAATTGTTTCCACTTGTGGGTCAGTCCAGAACAAGGGGGATAAATATTAGATAGTCACTAATGCTTCAAATAAAGGATTTAGGAGGAATTTCTTTCTACAGAGAATGGTGGGAATGTGGAACTCGCTGCCAGATGGAGTGACTGAAGCAGATGGCAATGATGCATTTAGGGGTTGGATTGAAGCATATAAGAGGGAGAGGGGAGGAGGGAAACAAGGGCAGGGCGCTAAGCGGTAATTCAAGTGGGAGGAGGTTCGTGCGGAGTATAAACACTGGCATAGAGCAGTTTGCCAAATCATTTGTGTCTGTGCTGTGGATTCTACATAATGTAAATACCTCTAGGTCAGGTATCAGAGTGACCAAGCAATGACCATGGAATGACAGGATGTAGGCGCGTGCGTGTGGCCTGCCACACTGCTGAGTTTTGCATTGAGTGAGGAGATGCTGTGCTGAGGCCTAAGGTTTCCTGATGAGAAAGGAGAGAACATTATCACAAAGTCACCCTTGCAATCCTCCTTGAAGATGGGTCAGTGATTGGCAGTTGCCAGGGAGTAGGTTACCAACTTACCAACTTTTTGCTATTTGTTTCTGAGAGGTGGGTGACACTGGAATGGCCGTCTTTATTGCCCTTCCCTGGTTGCCCTGAGTGCATTAAGACTCAACCACATAGTGTGAGACTGGAGCCAGACCAAGTTAGGAGTGGTAGGTTCCCTTGCCTTGAACTTGGAGGGTAAAAAAGCTTAAAGAAAGATGAAATAACAACAGAAAACGCTGGAAAAACTCAGCAGGCCAGACAACATCCGTGGAGAGAGAAAGAGAGTTAACGTTTCAGGTCGATGACCTTTCGTCAGAACTGGAAAGAGCCGGAAATCAAATAGATTTAAGGCCAGGGTAAAGCTGGGAAAAGGGGGAGGGGATAAAGGAACAAAAGGGGAGATTAAGAGACATTAAGAGACATTAAGAGATATGCAAGGCTAGAGGTGGTGTTAATGTGACAGGTTAAGGCTGAAAGAAGTGTGAAATCCACTGGCAGAATGAAGGACAGCTGCCAGCTTCTAGGAGGAAAAAAAAGGTGGGGGGGGGGGCAAATAAAGGGTGGATGAAAAAATAAAATATAAATGTGATTGGAGCTGAGGTTATGATCTAAAATTGTTGAACTCGATATTGAGTCCAGAGGGCTGTAGCGTGCCTAAACGAAAGATGAGGTGCTGTTCCTCGAGCTTACGCTGCGCTTCCGTGGAACAGTGTAATAGGCCGAGGACGGTGAGGTCAGAGTGGGAGTGAAGCGGTGAATTAAAGTGACAGGCCACCGGGAGCTCGGGGTCCCCCTTACGGACTGAACGGAGGTGTTCCGCAAAGCGGTCACCCAATCTGCGTTTGGTCTCCCCAATGTAGAGGAGGCCACATCGTGAGCAGCGAATACAGTATACTAAATTGCAGGAAGTACAAGTAAATCGCTGTTTCACCTGGAAGGGGTGTTTGGGGCCCTGGACAGTGGGAAGAGGGGAGGTATAAGGGCATGTGTTGCATCTCCTGCGCGTGCACGGGAAGGTGCCGGGCGAAGGGGAAGGGGTGCTGGGGGTGGTAGAGGAGTGGACTAGGGTGTCGCGGAGGGAGCGGTCCCTGCGGAATGCTGAAAGGGGAGGTGAGGGGAAGATGCGTTTGGTGGTGGGATCACGCTGGAGGTGGCGGAAATGGCGGCGGATGATCCGTTGAATGTAGAGGCTGGTGGGGTGAAAGGTGAGGACAAGGGGAACTCTATCGTGGTTCCGGGAGGGAGGGGAAGAGGTGAGGGCAGAAGTGCGGGAGATAGAACGGACACGGTCGAGGGCCGTGTCGACCACGGTAGAGGGGAATCCTCGGTTGAGGAAAAAGGAAGACATGTCGGAAGCACTGGTATGGAAGGTGGCATCATCAGAGCAGATGCGGCGGAGATGGAGAAACTGGGAGAATGGAATAGAGTCCTTACAGGAGGCGGGGTGGGAGGAAGTGTAGTCCAGGTAACTGTGGGAGTCAGTGGGCTTGTAGTGAATGTTAGTCAATAACCTATCCCCAGAGATGGAGACGGAGAAGTCGAGGAAGGGAAGGGAAGAGTCGGAGATGGACCATGTGAAGGTGAGGGAAGGGTGGAAATTGGAAGCATAGTGAATGAAATGTTCTAGTTCAGGGCGAGAGCAGGAGACGGCACCGATACAGTCATCAATGTACCGGAAAAAGAGGTGAGGGAGGGGACCCGAGTAGGACTGGAACAAAGAGTGTTCCACATATCCCACGAAAAGGCAGGCATAGCTAGGACCCATGCGGGTACCCATGGCAACACCTTTAATTTGGAGGAAATGGGTAGAGTCAAAGGAGAAGTTGTTCAATGTGAGAACAAGTTCAGCCAGGCGGAGGAGGGTGGTGGTGGATGGGGACTGGTTGGGCCTCTGTTCAAGGAAGAAGCGGAGCGCCCTCAGGCCATCCTGGTGGGGGATGGAGGTGCAGAAGGATTGTACGTCCATAGTGAAGAGGAGACGGTTGGGGCCGGGAAACTGGAAACTGTTAAAATGGCGGAGGGCGTCGGAAGAGTCGCGGATGTAGGTGGGAAGAGACTGGACAAGGGGAGAAAAAATAGAGTCGAGATAGGAAGAGATAAGTTCCGTGGGGCAAGAACAGGCTGAAACGATGGGTCTACCGGGGCAGTCCTGTTTGTGGATCTTGGGAAGGAGGTAGAAGCGGGCTGTGCGGGGTTGGGGAACTATGAGATTGGCGGCCGTGGGGGGAAGATCTCCAGAGGAGATGAGGTCAGTGACAGTCTTGGACACGGTGGCTTGATGTTCGGTAGTGGGGTCATGGTCCAGGTGGAGGTAGGAGGAGGTGTCGGAGAGTTGGCGTTCAACTTCTGCTAGGTAGAGGTCGGTTCCCCAAACAACAACAGCACCACCCTTGTCAGCAGGTTTAATGACAATGTCAGGGTTGGATCGGAGAGAATGGAGTGCTGCAAGTTCAGAGGGAGGTAGGTTGGAGTGAGTGAGGGGAGCAGAGAAATTGAGCTGGCCGATGTCACGGCGGCAGTTAGCAATGAAAAGATCTAGAGAGGGTAAGAGGCCAGAGGGAGGGGTCCGGGTGGAACGAGAATTCTGAAAGCGGGAGAAAGGGTCAGCCGTGCGGGGGGAAGACTCCTGGCCAGAGAAGTGGGCACGGAGACGGAGGCGGCGGAAGAAGAGCTCAGCATCGTGCCGAGCTCAAAATTCATTGAGATGGGGGTGTAAGGGGATGAAGCTCAGGCCTTTGCTGAGGACTGATCGTTCGGAGTCAGAGAGGGGAAGGTCAGAGGGGATAGTGAAAACGCGGCAGGGGGTGAGATTGGGAGAAGGGGGGTCAGAGGAAAGTGAAGGGGAAGAAGGTTTCGGAGGGGCGTTAGTGTCCAAGAGTTGTTGAAGCTTGCGATCCTTGACATCGGAAAGGAAGAAGAAAAGTTTTTTGTTGAAGCGTCGGATGAGTCTAAGGATGAAATGGAAATGTGGACCCGGACAGCTTTGAGATAGAGTGCGTCGGTGCTGCTGAAGAGAGATGTCGAGAGTGTTCATGTGGCGCCGCATGAAAGATGGCTTGGCAGTCTGACAAAAAAGAATAAATCAAGAGATTGGTTTCCTGATTGCATCCGTCAACCTCCCTGCTGAAGAATCAGAGCAGATTCCATGGAAACAATGACATTACGTAGTGGTAATGGGGTTAGGCGCAAGTATTTAAATCTTTAAACAAAATAAATGTAAGCTCAATTATAAATCATTGCAGTGTTTAGTCAGAGTGCCCTGTTTAAACAAAACTAACACATGCACTCAGATCACTCGTCATTCAATGGTATAGTATCAAGCAATGAGAAGACCAACAAACACCAGGGACGTACACCCAACTCTAGCCTTTGGTGGCACTGGAGAATCTAAAGCCGCGATTTTAACTGCAAAGCTCATGATCAGGGGAAGGGAGGGAAGCTCGGAGTAGGGGAGGCGCAAGGTATCCTTGTGGGGCCAGGAGGAGACCTCCTGCTCCTCTTGGCCAACAAGGGATCTTTAAAAATTAAAAATTACTAAATTTACCTTAGCCTCCTGCGGCCAGGATACTGTTGGGCCCACAGTTAAAATGGCATGCGTGTCCCAATGATATCATCAGGACGTGACTGTGCTATTTGGAGCCATGCTCCTCAGGCAAGTCAAGGTGGGAGTGGCGGGAACACATTGGGAATGCAGTACAACCCCTCCCCCGCCCCCAGCCCCCGCCCCGCCATCTTAGGCACCGCTGTCCGCACTGTCCCTGCTGGGTGGTGGGGGGGGCGTTAAAATAAGGCCTTAAATTTGCTTGCTGTGCTCACTTTGAACTCTGACCCCTGTTACCAGACAATTCTATGCCATATGGTCTCAAATTATAACATTGCCTGATTCTTTACAAATCAAGGTTTAGTTAGACGAGGTGAGTTAGAACGCTACGCTATTGCCACTGGGATCTGGGTTTGAATCCAGCCGAGATTGATTAAATGAAAGTCTCCTCCTTCTTCAATAGCTATAAAAGTGTATCGGAGATGGAATACTTACAACCCACTAAATAATGTATTACTGTCAAACAAGCAAATAGTGTAGAGGTGTGTTTACCACTAATCCTCTTGGTGGTCTTTAATGGCACCTGATGGAGTTAGAGATAAGGATGACACTTGGCAGTATCATCATGATAATGTAACCAAGCTCTGACGAAAGGTCTTCGACCTGAAACGTTAACTCTGTTTCTCTCTCCACTGATGCTGCCTGGCCTGTTGAGTTTTTCCAGCATTTTCTGTTGTTATAACCAAGCTACTGTTGCCACCCAACTAAACTATGGAGACCATCGATCAGTGGACAAAGCTTTGGCAACGCTCCCAAGATTCACCCAGAGACAGCCAGCTGGAACCAATATATTCTCTGCTGCCTTTCCTCCTTGTAAACTTTCAGGGGAGTCAGGTATGTCAGAAGGGTTTCATCAATACTTTGGCACTTATCTT
Source organism: Squalus acanthias (assembly GCA_030390025.1). NCBI lineage: Eukaryota > Metazoa > Chordata > Chondrichthyes > Squaliformes > Squalidae > Squalus > Squalus acanthias. The sequence goes on along the minus strand of CM059427.1, from coordinate 93,681,444 downwards.
TGATGAGAAGCTGAGGTATCTATTGTGGCCACCATACAGTGTACAGAATCTTCGGGCTATGTCAGGATCCTGCACAATAGTCGGCTATTTTAATGTTTGTGCATCTGCTGCCCTGGTGGATTAGCATTGGGGCAGCACCAGTGGTCCCTGTCTGAAGAGACGCTCCCCGCCAAAGCCACTTGGCAGATCAGTGCAGCAGGCAATAAGGGGTGTCAGATTTACGATGGAAGAACCAGGCTCGCCAGCTGCCAGTCCTGCCAGCTCACTCATGCGGCAGGCAGTCCCTCTGTAGACTGCTCTATGACTAATGAGGAACTGGAAGAACTAGAAGCATTCAAGCCAGCACCATGCAGATGGTGCGTGAATACAATAGACGCCTGATTCTTCCTTCCTCCTTCCCCACTATCAGTACTGTCAATGTTTGATATTGTCTGCACTGCTGCATTTCTCCATAACGTAATCCTTTATTTTCAAATAAAAAGAGGAGGCTTTCATTCATTCTGTCTGGACTGGGTGTGCCACCCAGATTTTTAACTGCAGTGGCACAACCAAGCAACCTGTACTTTGAACGTCACAAAATCCTTTAATAACACAGCTCTTTCAATTGATAAACAGAGGCAGTGAGAGGAAAAACAGCAGTAACATAACGTAACTTGTCTGGGGCAAGAGGACTTGCACATTGGCACATGGCAGGAGAAAGTAGCAGCAGAATCCTGCTTCAATACTCATTACTGATATCTGACATTGTGTCAGCATTAGCAGGAGGGGTAGACTGAACCATCCTCACTTACCAAGTTATTGATTATGAATTATCAAGCAAGTCTAGAGTTGAGAAGGAATCCTCCCCCATCACCCATACACCTCGTAGTGAATACATAGAACAGACTCTCGGCAAAGGCAGTGAATGCTATGTCAACTCATTACTTTAAGAAAGAACTTGCATTTATGTAGCACTTCAGCACATCCTCAGGACATCCCAGAGTGCTTTACAAGCAGTGAATTTTTGAAGTGCAGTCACTGTTGCAATATTGCTAGGCAGTCTGTGCACAACTAGACACCACAAGCAGCAAATAAGAGAAATGACCAGTTAACCTGTTCTTGCTTGAGGGAGAAATGTTGGCCAGGGCATCATGAGAATTCCTTACTCTTCTTTGAATAATGCCATTGAATCTTTTGCATTCACCTGAATCGGCAGATCTTGGTTCAAATCTCACCGGTAGGACTGTGCCTCCAGCTATACTTTGGCCTTTGTACTATACTGGAGTGCCAGCTTAGATTATATGATCAAGTATTGGAGTGGGACTTGAACGACAACCAATAAAGGGTTAATTAATAACCTTGTAGTAAAGGGGAATTTAGGGAAGAGTGACCATAATATGATAGAATTTTATATTGAGTTTGAAAGTGATTTAGTTAAATCTGAAACTAGGATCTTAAATCTAAACAAAGCAAACTATTTAGGTATGAGGGGTAAATTGGCTAAGGAAGCTTGGGAAACGACATTAAAAGGTATGATGGTAGACAAGCAAAGGCAAGTATTTAAAGAAATAATACATAATTTACAACAAATATACATTCCTTTAAGGCACAAACACCCCACAGCAAAAGTGGTGCAACCGTGGCTAACAAGAGAAGTTAAAGATAGTATTAGATCAAAGGAAGAGGCTTATAATGTTGCCAAAAAGAATAGTAAGCCTGAGGATTGGCAGGATTTTAGAATTCAGCAAAGGAGGGCCAAGAAATTGATAAAGAAAGGGAAAATAGAATATGCGAGTAAACTAGCGAGAGACATAAAAACAGACTGTAAAAGCTTCTATAGATATGTAAAAAGGAAAAGATTAGCGAAAGTAAATGTGGGTCCCTTACAGGCTGAGACAGGAGAAATTATAATGGGGAATAAGGAAATGGCAGGGAAATTAAACAAATACTTTGGGCTCAATTTTGCCATTGGGGCGGGTTGGGGGCGTGTCAGCTGGTTTTCGTGTTAGCCACCCGACTCCAATGAGATGTGGGAAAAAATTGCGATTTTCCCCTAATTGGACACTTGATTTCCAGCGTGTGGGAACCTCTGGCCCAATTAGTCTTTCCATCCTGAAAGTCACCTCCGATAACGTCATCAATGCTGCTGGATTTAAGGCCTGCAAGCAGCCTTGCTTCTTCTGCAGACTACAAACTTCATGCCCATTGCTGTAAGCCCTTATTTCAGCAACGATGTCCAGCAGCAGGCCAAAGTCTGCTCCACGCTTTGATGAAGCCGCCTTGCAAGCTCTGGTGGAGGGAGCCAGATCCAATAAGAAGGAAAAAGCCTCCTCAGCAGACCAAAGCTGTGTGGATGCAAGTGGCCCAGGAGGTCAATTCCCTGTCTATGTGCCGCAGAACCTGGCTGCAGTGCAGGAAGAGGTTTCATGACCTTCTGCGCACTGGAAAAGTGAGTATGACTTTCCCATCACCCTCAATCTGATCCCCATCGCCTCTCCTCGCCAGCATTCTGCTTTGCCAACCTCTTCCTCCACATCCCACTTGACACTGACATCCCTGCACCCTTACCCATTCCCTCTCTCTGTATGTTCACATTCACTTAGCTATTCGACTATGCAGCCCTCACACTCCCTATCACTGTGATGCTATGACAATAACTTACAACACACAGGGAGGGCCCTTGGTCCTGGCACCTCACTCCAACTTTGTCTCCTTCTAAGCATCTATGCTATGGAATCTCTACACTCACTCCTTCATTTTCACTCAAACTCTACTTGTGTCCCTCATTGCAGGAAAAGAGAGCCCACAATAAGAGGGAGAGGGCGAGGACAGGAGGAGGGCCACCCTCAGTAGCCCAGCTCACCCCTGCGGAGGAGGCGGCCCTGGAGATTGTGGGAGTGGAGGAGGATGCGCAAGTGGGGGACGGACAGACGGGTGCATCACAGCAAGCTGGTGACAGAATAGTTTGGCATCTCTCTCATTGACGTTGCATGAGTCACTGATAATGAAGCTGAAGCTCTAACTGATTGACTTATGATCATCTGCACTATTCAATGTTCATGTAACCATGACCTCACATCTCTAACTCTTTCCTTTACTCCCCCACAGGACCATCCAAAGCCCCCATCCCCACTGTCCAGGAGGAAGAGCCTGAGCTTCCAGACTCCTCAGAGGAAGCTCCAACCTCTGAGGGCACAGCATCAGCAGAATTCAGAGCACCCAGCACCAGCGCAGACACTCACACCTTGGTGGGACCCTCGCGAGATAGAGTAGTGTTGTCACCTGGTGTATCACAGTTCACAAGTGAGCATCAGCAGATGGTGGAGACAGGGACAGCAGTGGAGAGTCCTCGTTGGAGGGCGCAGGACTCTGCCAGCTCGGCTCAGCTGCATGTCGACCCTGTGCCTCCAGGTCCATCCAGAAGAACAGCGGTGCTGGAACTCTAGGAACAGGTGTAGGAGTCTCTGGCAGGTTTTGTCTCTAGGGTAGCTGCGAGTGTGGAGCGATTGGAGGAGTCCCTCGCTAACATGAGCAGAGCCTTTGTGGAGGCATTGGCGCATGAACGCAGCACCATGGAAAGGATGGCAACCTCCGTGGAAAGGCTGGCTACGGCCATGGAGGCAGTAAGTCGCCGGAGTGAGGAAAACATGGTGAGTGTTCAGAATAGACTGACATCTCTTGAGGAGCGCTGGTCGGCTATTGAACAGAGAAACCAGAGCTTCATGGAAGTCCTTCTGAGTAGGACTGCCAGTGCAGCGACGGGTCCTCATGGCCCCCCTGATGTGCAGCAAGGTGCGCTCAAGCCACTTGCAAGCGTTGAGGTGGACCTGACCCATGAGAGGAAAGTTGGTGGCAGACATCAAGGAAGTGGGGGCTCCTCTCCAAACGCTCACACTTCCATGCCACTGCAGAGCCCTCGGTCAGAGCCCCACCAGAGTCCGCACCCAACTGAGATCGGCATCTCAACCCCTGCCCAGCCGCAGGAGCAGCAGACTGTTGGCGAGCCCTCACAGGCTCGCAACCCCAGAGGACACCCACCAAAGGTGTTGAGACAAGAGCAGCAAGAAAGTGATCAAGGGGCCTCCACATCTGCTGAAGCCACAGGGGAAGCACCACGTAGGAGCACGCGTAAAAGAAAAATAATGCACAAGTAGTCACAAGGGTAGTCACTTGGGTGTAATGTTGTGTATAATCTTGAAATGCCAGCACTTGCTTGGTGTGATAAAAAATTCTGCTGGCAAACTGCTGAAGTTGTGGCGTCTGTCATTTCGCAAATGGGATTTCCACATTGAGGGCTTAGGATGACTTGCAATTGTTAGTATGGTGGTCAGAGTGATAGGAATCTGCAGGTTCTTGGCCATTGTCGATGGTCTGATAAGAAGGTGCGAGGCAAAAGTGTTTGATTGTGCAGGCTAAGCAAATCTGGTCAAGTGCGTCCCTTGCATCCCGGGCAGCAATGTGGTCGCGCGTTGGCGCCTTCTGGCCTGTACAGCTTCAGGTGGGTGAGCAGCAGCTTGGTGCTCCTGTTGTTGCTGCTGTTGTTGGTGGTGTTGTTGTTCATGGTTCTGCTGCTGCCACGGCTGGTCTTCGTACGAATCTGATGTCCAGGAGGAAAGGAAATAAATGGTTCCCATACTTCTGGTATATACCTCAGTTGAGGAAGTGCTCAGTCAAGGTGGCGAGAGGGGTTTCCCAGGAGGTCACACTGGAGATGGGTGTCAGGCTCCAAACTTTCACAACAATGAGTATGCTTGCTAAAAGTTCCCCCAGACCTGAGACAACAAAGTTCTGCCACCTGCAAATGATGATTGCTGAAAACTCCTTTTTAATGGTGGAGCTGCAGCTGTTAGTAAGTATTCCACTTGTGCTGCCGCCAGGTTGCACTGGCGTGTTTCAGAGGAGACATGAATCATGTGGGAAAAGTGTTAAAATCAGAAGGGCCTCTCAAAATGGGATTATAGAGGCACTTAACTGGTTGTTAAGGGCCTTAAGGGCCTATCCCGCCTCTTGGAGGCGGGATGGAGATGGGGTCAGAAAACTCGCATGTGGGAAAATTGCTCAGAGGCGGGATGGAGGCGGGATCGGGCCCGCCTGCCAGTTTTTGCAATTTTAACACCTCACATGCCTCCAATCCCGCCTCCTCAGGCCTGGCAAAATCGAGCCCTTTGTGTCAGTCTTCATGGAAGAAGACACAAAAAACTTCCCGGAAATAGTGGAGAACCAAGGGTCTAGCGAGAATGAGGAACTGAAAGAAATTAGTATCAGTAAAAAAATAGTACTAGAGAAATTAATGAGACTGAAAGCCGATAAATCCCCTGGACCTGATGGTCTACATACTAGGGTTTTGAAAGAGGTGGCTATAGAGATAGTGGATGCATTGGTTGTCATTTTCCAAAATTCCATAGATTCTAGAACAGTTCCCGCGGATTGGAAGGTAGCTAATGTAACCCCACTATTTAAGAAAGGAGGGAGAGAGAAAACGGGGAACTACAGACCAGTTAGCCAGACATCAGTAGTAGGGAAAATGCTAGAATCTATTATTAAGGACGTGGTAACAGGGCACTTAGAAAATAATAATAGGATTGGGCAGAGTCAACACGGATTTATGAAAGGGATATCGTGTTTGACAAATCCGTTAGAGTTTTTTGAGATTGTAACTAGCAGAATAGATAAGCAGGAACCAGTGGATGTGGTGTATTTGATTTTCAGAAGATATTTGATAAGATGCCACACAAGAGGTTATTAAACAAAATTAGGGCTCATGGTATTGGGGGTAATATATTAGCATGGATTGAGGATTGGTTAACGGACAGAAAACAGAGAGTGGGAATAAACGGGTCATTTTCAGGTTGGCAGGCTGTAACTAGTGGGATACCGCAAGGAACAGTGCTTGGGCCTCAGCTATTCACAATCTACATCAATGATTTGGATGAGGGGACCAAATGTAATATATCCAAGTTTGCTGATGATACAAAGCTGTGTTGGAATGTAAGTTGTGGGGAGGATGCAAGGAGGCTTCAAGGGGATATAGGCAGGCTAAGTGAGTGGGCAAGAACATGGCAAATGGAATATAATGTGGAGAAATATGAAGTTATCCACTTTGGTAGGAAAAATAGAAAAGCAGAGTATTTTTTAAATGGTGAGAGATTGGGAAATGTTGGTGTTCAGAGGGACCTGGGTGTCCTTGTACACGAATCACTGAAAGTTAACATGCAGGTACAGCAAGCAATTAGGAAAGCAAATGGTATGTTGGCCTTTATTACAAGAGGATTTGAGTATAAGAGTAAAGACATTTTACTGCAATTATATAGGACCCTGGTGAGACCACACCTTGAGTATTGTATACAGTTTTGGTCTCCTTACCTAAAGAAGGATATACTTGCCATAGAGGGAGTGCAACGAAGGTTCACCATACTGGTTCCTGGGATGGGGGGATTGTCCTATGAGGAGAGATTGAATAGACTAGGCCTATATTCTCTAGAGTTTAGAAGAATGAGAGGTGATCTCATTGAAACATACAAAATTCTTACAGGACTTGACAGGGTAGTTGCAGGGAGGATGTTTCCCCTGGCTGGGGAGTCTAGAACCAGGGGTCACAGTCTCAGAAGAAGGGGTCGGTCATTTAGGACTGAGATGAGGAGAAATTTCTTCACTCAGAGGGTGGTGAATCTTTGGAATTCTCTACCCCAGAGGGCTGTGGAGGCTCAGTCGTTGAGTATATTGAAGACAGAGATCGATAGATTTTTGAATATTAAGGGAATCAAGGGATATGGGGTTAGGGCAGGAAAGTGGAGATGAGGCAGAAGATCAGCCATGATCTTAATGAATGGCGGATCGGGCTCAAGGGGCCAAATGGCCTACTCCTGCTCCTATTTCTTATGTTCTTATGTTAACCTGCTGACTCAGGCGAGAGTGCTATTAACTCAGCCAAGCTGAAACTTTAACAAATAGATTAAATTAATGTTTTATTCTCTCATTCTCAATAATTCATCCTCAAGATGTGGGCATCGCTGGCAAGACCAGCATTTATTGGCCATCCCTAGTTGCCCTGAGAAGCTGGTGGTGGGCCTTCTTTTTGAACCGCTGCAGTCCGTTCTGTAGCAGTTTGATACAACTGAGCGGTTTGCTCGGCCATTTCAGAAGACAGTTACAAATCAACCACATTTGTGTGGAACTGGAGTCACCAGCTATGGACAGCAGATTTCCTGCCCTAAAGGACATTAGTGAACCAGTTGCATTATGACAATCCGATAGCTTCATGGTCACTTTGACTGTGACCATCTTTTTATTTCCAGATTTTGAAAACGGAATTCAAATTCTCAAGCTGCCATGGCGGGATTTTAATTTTTCTCTGGATTATTAGTCCAAGCCTCTGGATCGCTGGCCCAGTAACACAACCACTACACTACCGTACCAGATTGATGCCAGTTTAGGATGAAAGATTATAACGGTAAGTATGGATAGAACGCTTCTGGTTAGATTTTCTGCTCGGGCATAAGTCCAAACAAAGTAGAGCAAAAGAAAAAGAAAGACCTGCATTTAGATAGCACCCCAGGATGTTCCAAAACGCTTACAGCCAAAAAGACCACCTGCCTGACCCAGCGTGCTGACCCTGTGTATATCGCCAGACTCGACATCATTTGATTGGGAGTTTGTTCATCCCTGGGTGTGAAATGGCGGGCAGGATTTAAAGGCCTGTGCAGCACCATAAAGGGACAGAGGTTGTGGTTTGCGAGACAACACCTTTCTTTTTGCAAGCATGTCCGCAAGCAGTTCAGCAGGGCAAGGAATGGTCTGTCTCCATGACGGGACCATGGCAATTCTGATGGCAGAAATGCAACACAGGAAAGGGGGTCCCATATCAGATGGAGTGCTACAGACCCACCAGCACGAATGGCTGGAGAGGACAACCAGCCATGAGCAAGGCATTGGGCATCTGGAGGCAGTGTAGGAAGAAGCCTGAAACAGCTGCGGAAGGCGTGGGGCCTGCAGTTCGACTTCAGCTTCGGGAAGAAAGGGCCATCTCATGCACTACTGCCACTTAAGTTGCATCTTAGATGATGCACGAGGATAGATTTAAGAGCACATACATCAGACATTGTCACCAAGGGGAAGCACCGTGGATACAAGCACTGGGCACTCACATACGACCTGTTCCATTATTTGAGTTAATCTAGTTGTTGTGTATAGTGTGATCGTACAGACGTTTACCAGCATGCTTCATCGGGTGGTAGGAACGTGATACCGGCACAGGCACGATGGGCTGAATGGCCTCCCTCTGTGCTGTATGATTCCATATTTGTAAGTTGTCAGGAAGATTTATAGTACTGTAGTTGAGGGCGTATTTATGGAGGGCACATTGTTTGCTTCCACGCTGCTTCCTCTTGATAACAGTGTGAGATTCATATGCTCTTAAATCTGGTCTTGTGCTTTGTCTAGGAGGTGAGGAAGGACTTGTGAGGATGCTGGCTGCTGTGTATGTGTAAGAATCTCTTGCAACTGAGATGCAGACCGGACTATTAATGCAGTGGGCGCATTTCCAAGTGAAACGGAAGTTTCCAGTATGAGAGAACCCGAGATAAAAAGTTAACAAAGAAAGGCTAAATTCTCCCTACGGCTTTCTGGGACTGCTCTTTAAAAGCATTTCTGTTAATGGGCCATGGTCTAGCAATCCTGGACACCCACTTTGTGCGGGCTGGCTGATGCAACAGCGATATCTCGGCAGAAGCACTGGGAAATTGTGTGAAGAATGTTAACATATGAACATTAGGAACAGGAGGAGGCCATTCAGCCCTTTGGGCCTGCTCCGCCATTCTATTAGATCATGGCTGATCTGTACCTCAACTCTATTCTCCTGCCTTTGCTCCATATCCCTTGATATCCTTACCTAACAGAAATCTATCGACGTCCGTCTTGAAAGCTCCAATTGTGCCAGCTAATGTCAATACCTCATTTAGTGCTTCGTTTACATAAGCAATCCGTCAAATTGACAGCAGCAGAAGAAACACTGATGGAAACTTGTACAGGGCGCTAAACGGGCAGAGAATAAGAGCGACAACAATCTTACAGCACAGAAGGAGGCCATTCAGCCCATCGTGCCTGTGCCGGCTCTTTGAAAGAGCTATCCAATTAGTCCCACTCCCTACTCTTTCCCAATAGCCAGCACATTTATCCAATTCCCTTTGGAAAGTTATTATTGAATCTGCTTCCACCACCCTTTCAGACAGTGCATTCCAGGTCACAATAACTCACTGGGTAAAAAAATGTCTCCTCATTGCATCATGTCAGCTGTGGTTCAGTGGGTAGCATACTCACCTCTGAGTCAGAATGTCGTGGGTTCAAGTCCCACTCCAGGGATTTGAGCACATAAAGCTAGGCTGACACTCCAGGGGAGTGCTGCACTGTCAGAGGTGCTGTCTTTTGGATGAGACGTTGAACCGAGGTCCTGTCTGCCCTCTCAGGTGGATGTAAAAGATCCCATAGCACTATTTCGAAGAAGAGCAGGGGCGTTATCCCCGGTGTCCTGGCCAATATTTATCCCTCAACCAACATAACAAAAACAGATTATCTGGTCATTATCACATTGCTGTTTGTGGGAGCTTGCTGTGTGCAAATTGGCTGCCGCGTTTCCCACATTACAACTGTGACTCCACTTCAAAAAAGTACTTCATTGGCTGTAAAGCACTTTGAGATGTCCGGTGATCATGAAAGGTGCTATAGAAATGCAAGTCTTTCTTTTTCGTTTTCTCCCCCCTGTTTTTTTGCCAATTATTTTTAATCTGTGTTCTCTAGTTACCGACCCTCCTTGCCACTGGAAACAGTTTCTCCCTATCTACTTTATAAAAATTCTCATAATTTTGAACACCTCTATTAAATCTGCTCTTATTCTTCTCTGCTTTAAGGAGAACATCCCCAGCTTCTCTAGTCTCTCCACGTAACTGAAGCCCCTCATCCCTGGTACCATTCTAATAAATCTCTTCTGCACCCTCTCTAAGGCCTTGACATCTGTCCTAAAGTGTGGTGCCCAGAATTGGCCACAATACTCCAGCTGAGGCCCAACTAGTGTTTTATAAAGATTTAGTATAACTTCCTTGCTTTTGTACTCTGCCTCTATTTATAAAGCCAAGTGTGCCGTTTTAACAGCCTTCTCAACTTGTCCTGCCACCTTCAACGATTTGTGTACGTGAACCCCCAGGTCTCTCTGTTCCTGCACCCCTTTAAAATTGTACCATTTAGTTTATATTGGCGCTCCTCATTCTTCCAACCAAAATGAATCACTTCACACTTCTCTGCATTAAATTTCATCTGCCACGTGTCTGCCCATTCCACCAGTCTGTCTGTGTCAGCTGTGGCTCAGTGGGTAGCACCCTCACCTCTGAGTCAGAAGGTTGTGGGTGCAGGCACCACTCCAGGGACTTGAGCACATAAAGCTAGGCTGACCCTCCAATGCTGAGGGAGTGCTGCACTGTCGGAGGTGCCACCTTTTGGATGAGACGTTAAACTGAGGCCCCGTCTGCTCTCTCAGGTGGATGTAAAAGATCCCATGGCACTATTTTGAAGTAGAGCAGGGGAGTTATCCCCGGTGTCCTGGCCAATATTTATTCCTCAACCAACATAACAAAAAAACAGATTATCTGGTCATTATCACATTGCTGTTTGTGGGAGCTTGCTGTGCGCAAATTGGCTGCCGCGTTTCCCACATTACAACAGTGACTCCACTTCAAAAGTACTTCCTTGGCTATAAAGCGCTTTGAGACGTCTGGTGGTCATGAAAGGCGCTGTATAAATGCAAGTCTTTCTTTTTATGTCCTCCTGAAGTATGTTACTATCTTCCTCACAATTAATTACATTTACGAGTTTTGTGTCATCTGCAAACTTTGAAATTATGCCCTCTATACCCCAAGTCCTGGTCATTAATATATATCAAAAAGAGCAGTGGTCCCAACACCGACCCCTGGGGGACACCACTGTATATTTCTCTCCAGTCTGAAAAACAACAGTTCACCATTACGCTCTGCTTTCTGTCCCTTAGCCAATTTTGTATCCATGCCACTGTCCTTTTAATCACATGGGCTTTAATTTTGCTAACATGTCTATTATGTGGTACTTTATTAAACACCTTTTGAAAGTCCATAAGCACAACATCAACTGCACTACCCTCCTCAACCCTCTCCGTTCCTTCATCAAAGGACTCAATCAAGTTAGTCAAACACAATTTGCCTTTAACAAATCAGTGCTGGCTTTCATTTATTAACCCATATTTTTCCAAGTGACAATTAATTTTGTCCCGGATTATTGTCTCTAAATGTTTCCCCACCACCGCCTTCAGGCTGACTGGCCTGTAGTTGCCGGTTTTATCCCTCTCTCCTTTTTTGAACAGGTTTGTACCATTTGCAATCCTCCAGTCCTCGTACACCACACCCATATCTAAGGAGGATTGGAAGATTATGGCCAGAGCCTCTGCAATTTCCACCCTTACTTCCCTTAGCCACCTGGGATGCTTCCCATCCGGACTGGGTGACTTTTCTACTTCGAGTGTGCCAACCTTTTAAGTTCCTCTTCTTTCTCTATTTTTATCCTATCCAATCTTGCTACTGCCTCCTCCTTTACTGTGACATTGACAAGCATCCTTTTCTTTAGTGAAGACAGATGCAAAGAACTCATTTAGCACCTCAGCCATGCCCTCTGCCGCCACAAGACGATTTCCTTTTTGGTCCCTAATCGGCCCCACCCTTCCTTTGACTACCTTTTTACTATTTATATGTTTATAAAAGACTTTTGGGTTCCCTTTTATGCTAGCCGCTAATCTATTCTTATAACTCTCCTTGCCTCTCTTATTTCCTTTTCAGTTCTCCCCCGTACTTTCTGTATTCAGCTTGGTTCACTATTGTATTATGAGCCTGACATTTATCATAAGCCTCCCTTTTCTGTTTCATTTTAACCTTAGCTTTGGATGCCCTTCCTTTCCCTCTCCTGGGAATATGTCTAGTCTGTACCCGAACTATCTCCTCTTTGAAGACCTCCCATTGTTCAATTACTGTTTTATCTGCCAATCTTTGATTCCAATCCACTTGGGCCAGATTCCCTTTCAACTCACTGAAATTAGCCCTCCTCCAGTTGAGTATCACTTTTGATTGCTCCTTGTCCTTTTCCATAACTATTCTAAACCTGATGATATTATGATCACTGTTCCCCAAATGCTTCCCCACTGAAACATGCTCCACTTGCCCCACTTCATTCCCCAGAACTAGATCCAGCACTGCTTCATTCCTCATTGGGCTGGAAACACACTGATCAAGAAATTTCTCCTTTTCAGGAATTCCTCCCCCTCTTTGTCCTTTACGCTGTTATTTTCCCAGTCCATATTAGGATAATTGAAGTCCCCCATTATCACTACTCTATTATTTTTGCATCTTTCTGAAATTTGACTACAAATCTGCTCCTCCATCTCCTTCCCACTATTTGGTGGTCTACAGTATACATCCCACTGCATAATAGCTCCTCTAATGTTCCTTAACCCTAACCAAATAGATATTGGGCCAAAAATTCGGCACTTGCCGGGTGAGTACGCGCTGTGTACTCACCCGTAAGGCCTCCTGAAGTGCCGGTTTCCTGCATGCACTGCGCATGTGTGGGAAACCGGAACTTCCGGTTTCGTGAAGGGAGGGGTTGAGAAGTGAACCGCGTGCGCGGTAGAGGCTGCGCGCATGCAGCGAACTTAGGTTTTTTTTCAGGTTTCTCCGGGAAGGTAAGTATGAAGAAGCTGCGCTTTTAAAAAGGAGGCGCAAGACCCGTTTTTAACAAGGTAAGTGGTTAATTAATTACAATTTAAAAAAAATTTCAACAGGTTTATCTTTTTTAGATACTTTAAAGAAAGGTAAGTTTATTTTTAGCACTGTTAAAAAGTATTTTAATTTTTTCAAAAATTTAAATTTTTGTTTAAAGTAGTTAATTTATTTAACTTATAGTTATTTTATAAATGTGATGGATTTTTTTTAAATTTATTTGAAGTTGAGGTGTTGTTTTGGGGCCGATTTCAATTCATAGATTTGACAGGTCTTCCTGTCAAATCTATGAATGAAAGATGGTCTGCTGCCATTGGCTCTCCATGGCCCACGTGATCCCAGGGGACGCATCGCACTAACTACGCCCCTGGGATACACAAGCACTGCGCGCCGGCAGCTGCAGGAGGCCCAGGAGCTGAAGTCCCCGTGGGCCCAGAGGTCAACGGCAGGCGCGGTAGGTAGGTGCGCGCGGGATCCTTGCATCCGCGGGAAGCCAGGGAGCCTAATTTCTGGGCCCTGTCTTTGAACCTCAACTACATCATTCTTTTGCTGTAACAGTATCTTTGATCAACACTGCTATCCTTCTCTTCCTTTTTTGTCTACCTTCCCTATTCCCCTGACTACATTGTAGCCAGGAATGTTAAGTTCCCATTCCTGCTCTTGTTTGAGCCAGGTCTCAGTTATTGCAAAAGCAAAATAATGCGGATGCTGGAAATCTGAAATAAAAACAGAAAATGCTGGAAATACTCAGCAGGCCAGGCAATATCTGTGGAGAGAGAAACAGAGTTAACGTTTCAGGTCAATGACCCTTCGGGCACTGGGAGTAATACAGAGATTAACATCCTTGAGATTTTTTTTATTTGTTTATGGGATGTGGGCGTCGCTGGCAAGGCCAACATTTATTGCCCATCTCCTGAAACCCTGACTGAAGGACCTCAACCCTTTTCCTTCCTATGCCATTGTTTCCGACATGGACCACGACTTCTGGCTGTTCCCCTTCCCCCCGCAGAATGTCCGCACCTGTTCAGTGATGTCCTTTACCCCCGGTACCAGCGAGACAACACACCATGCGAGACCCACTTCGGCAGTTGCAGAAACGCCTGTCTATCCCCCGGTCTATCGAATTCGTTGAACTAGTACATGCTTCGGGGAGAAAGTGATCTGGAAATGTAAGCTAATGGTTACTCAGCTGCTGAAAGTGTCACGCCAACACAAGCATCCAGTTAAGAATGTGGGTTCAAAAAAAAAGCTGCAGTCCCAGATAGCTCAGCTGCTTAAAGCAGTTAGTAGCTGATAGCCAAACCTGACTTCTAAGGTACAATGGTCCCCGTGTCTATATGTGATTGGCTGCAAGCTGTGTATTAGCAGTTTACAAAGGATATTTTAGTTAATATACCTAAAGTACAGATTAATAAGTCCCAATGCAATGAAGTGCATTTGCTAAATCTCACCAGAAGGTGGCAACAAAAGGCAAGAGTTCAGCTTTTTATCCTCTTACACTTACTGTACTGTTTACCGCAGAGCAATCCAGTGAGGGATGATTATAGTCATTTTACTGCAGGATTGGTTTATCACACTAAGACACGTCAGTGCCAGGAAATGGAATATTTCCCCCCTTTATTTCCATTCCATCTCAGTGCTGAATACTCAGGTCATTGACACTGGCTCCGTGTGGGACAAAGCTGCATCAACTCTAACCAACAATGTACCCTAATCCCTGCTAAAATCCTTCTTAAACACCACCATTTCCCACACCTCATGCCCTCCAAGAGAGAGATTGACAATTTAATACCAATTAGTGTTGAATTACAGAATTATTAGAAACTGACTTGAGACTACCCAACCTCGATGAACTTGAGAATCTTCCAGCCAGCACGGAGAAGGGACTTGCACGCCCGCAGTGTGTCAGCAAGGTCGGGTGTCCAAAAATGTTGCTACTGATCTCTCCACAGTGATTGATATGCCAATTAGTGGGGGAGAAACCGGCGCTGCTTTACCTATGTACATGAAATGAGTTGAAAGAATTAGAGCTGGGAGCTACATCACAGTGGCGTGTCCTCTGTATCTGGAGATTGATAACAGCCAGAGAAAAAAATTTTGCATCATTTTCACCAGATTGAACATTACTCTCTTGCAATAAAACAACAACAACAACTTGTATTTATATAGCACCTTTAACGTAGTAAAATGTCCCAAGGCGCTTCACAGGAGCGATATCAAACAAAATTTGACACCGAGCCACATAAGGAGAAATTAGGGCAGGTGACAGAGGTAGGTTTTAAGGGGCGTCTTAAAGGAGGAAAGAGAGGTAGTGAGGCGGAGAGGTTTAGGCAGGGAATTCCAGAGCTTAGGGCCTAGGCAACAGAAGGCACGGCCACCAATGGTTGAGCGATTATAATCAGGGATGCTCAAGAGGGCAGAATTAGAGGAGTGCAGATATCCCGGGGGGGTTGTGGGGCTGAAGGAGATTACAGAGATAGGAAGGGCCGAGGCCATGGAGAGATTTGAAAACAAGGTTGAGAATTTTTAAATCGAGGCGTTGCTTAACCAGGAGCCAATGTAGGTCAGTGAGCACAGGGGTGATGGGTGAAAGGGACTTGGTGCGAGTTAGGACACGGGCAGCCGAGTTTTGGATTACCTCAAGTTTATGGAGTCTTCATAGCGCATTGACACAAGATCAGAGTGTTTGGGAAACCAACAGTAAAGGTTTTGAAAACATCTTACAATGAAGACAATGCCCCTTTAAGTAGAAAGCTTTTAAAAGCGGGACTTCCCCTTTAAAAACTCTTCAGAAAATGAAGTTCTTGAAAAGAAAGCAAGTTGTCTCCATTATGGGTGTTACGAGGGTGTAGCTTGATGTGGTCTAGCAAAACAGAATTTCTTTGAGAGCTGATATGTGGTGAGTGTAACATGCTTGGGAGGAACAGATGACTTTGGACCGATGGTTCCCAAAGCTCTCCACCACTGGGGGTTTCCTCACCTCATGTCTGGGTCTGTTGTAGACTCATTGATAGAGTTTGATTGCCATGATTAGTCAACAAATCCACTATTGTTGTATCATGTCACTACCAGGATGGTAGTACGTCAACTACATGGACCTTCGTCTTTTATCATCTAGCAATTCCTGTGTTCCTCTGATGTCCCTTTCATTTTCAGGGTTTTGGAGATAAAACAGATGTTGCTCTGATATCTTCCTCCACTAGAGTGTGCTGTTCTTTAAAGCCTGAAAGCAACGTGTCCTCATTTTCTTCAGGGATTGTGTGCCATGTGCTCCCCACGGAGAAAGGCCCTGGATTAAAATACACAGGAAAGGTCATAAATGTGGCCTTGCTACGCCACCCACATCCGGAGAACAAAAATATTTAAAAAGTCAATGATGTCACTCACAAGTCACGCAACAATGCTTTTACAAATATTGTCCTTTTTTAAAAATGTTTATTTTTCAATCCCTCCTCTCCTCAAGGCATGGAGTCTCACTGGGGGTTTGGTTCTACTGGCACTGGCAGCCTTCCATCACCTCGCCCAAGCGACCATCCTTCATGTGTGAGTTTACATGAAGCTGTTGTTGAACCATGGGGGCCAGCAAAGACATGTCCAATCCACACACACCTTAAGCTGTCATACTTGCACTTTCCAACAGGAGTCACTGGTTAGCAGCAGGAACCCTGGTTGATTTCCGCCCCCCTTCCGACCCCCACTGACATCTCATAACTAATAACACAACAGGAATTGGACCTCAGAACTTCTGGTCTGTATTATTTAGCACTACACTGGGTGTTCTTTACTCACTAGACCATTGGGGAGCTAATAAATGTATTTTCATTTTTTTATATATAAGATCAGAACGATAGTTCGTGGAGGACATTAAACATAGGAACAGGAGTTGGCCATTCAGCCCCTCGAGCCAGTTCCGCCATTCAATTAGATCATGGCTGATCTGTATCTTAACTCCATTTAAAAAAAATTAATTCACGGGTTGTTGCCGTCGCTGGCAAGGCCAGCATTTATTGCCCATCCCGAATCGCCCTTGAGAAGGTGGTGGTGAGCTTCCTTCTTGAACCGCTGCAGTCCATGTGGTGAAGGTACTCCCACGGTGCTGTTAGGGAGGGAGTTCCAGGATTTTGACCCAGAGACGACGAAGGAACGGTGATATATTTCCATGTCAGGATGGTGTGTGACTTAGAGGGGAACTTGGAGGTGGTGGTGTTCCCATGCGCCTTCTGCCATTGTCCCTCTAGGTAGTAGAGGTCACAGGTTTGGGAGGTGCTGTTGAAGAAGCCTTGGTAAGTTGCTGCAATGCATCTTGTAGGTGGTATACATTGCAGCCACGGTACACCGGTGGTGGAGGTAGTGAATGTTTAGGGAGTGCATGTTTATACGTGCCCTGGTTCCATAACGCTTAATATTCTTGCCTAACAAAAATCTATCAATCTCAGTTTTGAAACTTTCAATTGACCCCCAGCCTCAACAGCTTTTTGGGGGAGAGAGTTCACTCCCACTGCACCATGGAGCTTGTCTGGCTTTGTGACCATCTAGGCTCAATGATCCTCACGCGCTAAGTCATCAAGCTGAGGGATGTCACTATAGGGAAGTGTCAAGGAGAGGCTAAGGGACCTCTCTCAGGCGGTCCCTCGGAACCGAGGATGACTTGCTTCCACACTAAAAATGAGTTCTCAGGTGACTGATGAGTCCAATGCGGGACCTACAGTCTCTGTCACAGGTGGGGCAGATGGTGGTTGAAAGGGCGGGTGGGTGGGGTGCTTGGGTTGACGTGCGCTCCTTCCGCTGTTTGCGCTTGGCTTCCGCTTGCTCCCGGCGAAGAGACTCGAGGTGTTCGGCGCCTCCCCGGATGCTTCTCCTCCACTTTGTGCGGTCTTGGGCCAGGGATTCCCAGGTGTCGGTGGGGATGTTGCACTTTTTCAAGGAGGCTTTGAGGGTATCCTTGAAGCATTTCCTCTGCCCACCTGGGGCTCTCTTGCCGTGTCGGAGCTCCGAGTAGAGCGCTTGTTTTGGGAGTCTTGTATCGGGCATGCGGACGATGTGACCCGTCCATCGGAGCTGATCGAGCGTGGTCAAAGCTTCGATGCTGGGGATGTTGGCCTGAGCGAGAACACTGACGTTGGTGTGCCTATCCTGCCAGTGGATTTGCAGGATCTTGCGGAGGCAGCGTTGATGGTACCTCTCCAGTGCTTTGAGGTGCCTGCTGTACATGGTCCATGTCTCTGAAGCATACAGGAAGGCGGGAATTACTACTGCTCTGTAGACCATGAGCTTGTTGCTGGGTTTGAAGTGCTGGTCTTCAAACACTCTCTTCCTCAGGCAACCGAAGGCTGCACTGGCACACTGAAGGCGGTGTTGGACTTCGTCATCGACGTCTGCCCTTGTTGACAGTAGGCTCCCGAGATATGGAAAGTGGTCCACGTTGTCCAAGGCCTCGTTGTGGATTTTGATTACCGGGGGGCAGTACTGTGTGGTGGGGGCAGGTTGGTAGAGGACCTTTGTCTTACAGATGTATAGTGTAAGGCCCATGCTCTCGTACGCTTCGGTGTGGTGTTGACGATGGTTTGGAGTTCGACTAAAGTAAGTGTCAAGGAGAGGCTAAGGGGCCAGTCAATGGGAGAGTCACCCCTAGACTGCAGCATTGCCAACACTTGCGGTTCTCTAATATTGACTCAATGCAGCACCAAAGCGGGAGTCTCAGATATTGCTGAAGCAGACCTGAGGGAACGGGGGAAGTGGGGTTCATTTTCTTCATCTGGTAGAAAATAGCTGCCAGTTTCAACGTCTCACATTGGATAGTGAGAATTAAGATAGTGACTGAAAATGACTGGATTTGTGAGAGAATCACGGGTGTTGGCGATGATGGGACTGTACTGTGCACCTCTTAGTGGCTGGGTACGGGCTGTGTTGGGGGGACATGTGAGTAGATTTTGCTCCCTCCCACCACCGCCCCCCCACCCCGCCCCCCAGTTTCACCTGCCGTAGGGAGAGAGGTGCCGAGTCATTGTGTTTTACAGCGAGTGTAAGAGTAATAGAGAAACAATATTCACTTTGCCTTAGCTAGTATTCAAAAGAAAATAGTGAAACTATAGACTGCAGACAGCTCTTTGGGAATAATTAGAAGCAAGGAACACTGTGATAATGATGTAATCATATAACACCACAGGAGGCCAGCATCCTGCTGGCACAGGGAGCGTCCATTACAGCTTGTACTCACTGCACTCTGCAGACTAGGGAGATTTATTCTCAGGCAAGGAGTTTGACAGGCCACACTGCTCTGCTACAGGCAACCAGCTGCTCTATGTTTGGGTTCCTAAGTAATAAAAAGCCGCATTCTTTGCAGTGACCAACCATTTTGAGCAAGCCTGCAGTGGCTGGGGTGATTAACATCCTGCTCAGTGGGTTACTGGGCCATACAGTCTCCTCGATCCCAGTTCCGTGTCCTGAGTTGGTCGATCGAGGGAATTGAAAAAGTTAATATGGGAGGCAAAGAGAGGTTACGAGAAAAGATGAGCAGGCAACATTAAATTGAACCCTAAAACATTTTATAAACATATAGGGGGCAAAATTCGGTTGCTTTGCGCCTCCCGTTAGTGCCCCAAGGGAGAGGCCCCAAGGGGGCGCTAACGGGGTGCAAAGCAACTAGCGCCGGGGTGCGGCACCGCTAACGCCTCCCGTGAAATTCAGCAGGAGGTTCGCGGCAGCGGTAGCCAGTAACATCATCGCCGTGTGCAGCGCTCCGCTCACGTCCCAGCTGCAAACTTGGCTCGCGCCCCCTGACCTGCCACCGGACGCTATGTCCAACAGGATCAGGGAGGCGTACTTGCAGCCGGGGCAGCACAAACTAAAGGGCAGGTGCCGGGCGGACATTTTTTTTGTGGGCCGCCTGCCAGCACCAGCCCCTTCTGCCCTCCTCCGGTGCCGGCCGCGATCCGTCAGCCCGGCACTCCTCTTGAATGCCGGGCTCTTTTGCCGGCACCCCGCTCCCCGGTGGCCCAGCAGGGCTCCGGTTCGCGCTGCGCTAGGCTCCTCCCCTTTAATAAGGGGAGGGAGGCCTGCAGTACTGCGGCGCTATGTGCCAGCGTGTGTGGCGCTGCAGCACGTAGCACCATGATATTGAACTGGAGCGCCCCAAGAGGGAGGGGGAGCGCTTCCAGTAGCACCCCTCCTCCTGCTTGGGGCGCTACTATTCAATTTCAGGCGCGGGGGTGCTAACTTTTTCAGGGCGCCAAAAGTAGCTCCCCGGTAAAGTTATCGCCCCAAAGGGGGCGCAAGCCAATTTTTTCCCCATAAAGTGCAAATGGTTAACTAAGGAAAAAGTTGGACTTATTAAGGACCCAAAGGGAAATCTTCATGTAGATGCAGAGGACATGGCAAAAGTATTAAATGAGTACTGTGCACCTGTCTTCACAAAGGAAGCGGATGTGTGAAGGTTACACTAAAAGAGGAGAGGGAAGTTATGGACAGGATAATAATAGATAGAGGAGATGTACTAAAAAGATTAGCATTACTGAAAGTTGGTGAGTCACCGGGTCCGGATGGAATGCATCCTAGGTTGCTGAAAGAAGCAAAAGTAAAAATAGCAGAGGCACTGGTCACAATCTTTCAATCCTCATTGGACACAGGAGTAGTGCCAGAGGACTGGAGTGCTGCTAATGTTATACCACTATTCACCAAAGGGAAGAGGGATAAACCCGGAAACTACAGGCCGGTCAGCCTAACATCGGTGGTGGGGAGGTTGTGGAAACCATTATCAGGGATAAAATAAACTTTCATTTGGCAAGGCATGGGTTAATCAAGGAGAACCAGCGTGGATTTGTTAAAGGCAAATCGTGTCTGACTAACTTGATTGAATTCTTTGATGAGGTAACAGAGAAGGTTGATCAAGGTAGTGCAGTAGATGTTGTATATATTGACTTTCGGATGGCATTCGACAAAGTGCCCCACAGGAGGCTT
This sequence comes from Squalus acanthias, assembly GCA_030390025.1. NCBI lineage: Eukaryota > Metazoa > Chordata > Chondrichthyes > Squaliformes > Squalidae > Squalus > Squalus acanthias. The sequence continues at coordinate 93,660,724 of CM059427.1, read as the reverse complement.
ATTAAGAAGATGGAAGCCCATGGAATTAAGGGGAAAGTGGCGGTATGGATATGAAATTTGCTCAGTGACAGGAAGCAAAGGGTGGTGGTGGATGGATGTTTTTCAGACTGGGAGGTGGTTTGCAGTGGTGTTCTCCAAGGGTCAGTTTTAGGTCCATTACTCTTTACAATTTTTATAAACGACCTAGACTTGGGTGTAGGGACAGCATTATAAAATTTGCAGATGATACAAAACCTGGCATAGTAGTAGATCATGATGAAGATAGTATTGGGCTTCAGGATGATGTAGACAGGATGGTGAAATGGGCAGAAGCATGGCAGATGGAGTTCAATGCGGAGAAGTGTGAAGTGATGCACTTTGGGAAAACTAATATGGAAAGACAGTATACTATAAATGGCATGATTTTGAAAAGTGTAGATGAGCAGAGAGACCTTGGTGCCCATATACACAAACCCTTAAGGGCGGTAGGGCAAGTTGATAAGGTGGTTAAAAACACATATGGGTTACTTGGGTTTATAAATAGTGGAATAGAATATAAAAGCAAAGAGATCACGCTGGAACTTTATAAATCACTGGTTAGGCCTCAGATGGAGTATTGTGGACAATTCTGGGCACCACACTTCAGGAAAGATGTAAAGGCCTTAGAAAGGGTACAGAGGAGGTTTACCAGGATGTTAACAGGGATGAGGGACTTCACTTATGAGGAGAAGTTGGAAAAGTTAGGACTGTTCTCCTTGGAACAGAGAAGGTTAAGAGGTGACCTAATAGAGGTTTTCAAGATGATGAGAGGTTTTGAAATGTGCCCTTAAAGAAAAAAAGGTGGGACTAACAAATCTAGAGCCCCCTGGAAGTCTAGGGACATACAGGGTAGGATAAAGCAAAAAAGGGAGGCGTATGACAGATACCGAGGGCTAAATACTCCAGAATCTTTAGAGGAGTACAGAAAGTGCAGGGGTGCAATTAAAAAGGATATTAGGAAAGCAAAGAGAGAGCATGAAAAATTCTTGGCAAGTAAAATCAAGGAAAACCCAAAGATGTTTTATAAATATATTGGCCCGTATTTTCCGATCGCAGGCCTCCCGTGATCACTTCCGATTCTGGGCCTCTCCAAACTCCAAGTGCGCAGGGCCCACGTATCCCAGAGGCGCAGGCAGTTTGCAGTGTCCCTGGGATCACGTGGGCCATGGGGAGCCAATCAAAGAAGGGATTCTTGACAGATCGGAAATGTCGGTTTTCAGCGCATGCGCTGAGCATGCCTGAACCCGGCATTTCCGATGTCCCTACGGGTGGGTGCACAGCGCGTACCCACCCGTAGGGATCGGAATATCCGGGCCATTAAGAGTAAGAGGATAACGAAAGAAAGGGTAGGGCCCATTAGAGATCTGTGTGTGGAGGCGGGAGAAGTTGGTAGGGTTCTTAATGAATACTTTGCGCCTGTTTTCACAAAGGAGAGGGGCGAAGCAGACATTGTTATCAGGGAGGAGGAGTGTGAAATATTAGATGAAATAAACATAGTGAGAGAGGAAGTATTAAGGGGGTTAGCAGCTTTAAAAGTGGATAAATTCCCAGGCTCGGATGAAATGTATCCCAGGCTGTTAAGCGAAGCAAAAGAGGAAATAGCAGAGGCCCTGACCATCATTTTCCAATCCTCTCTGGCTTCAGGTGTGGTGCCAGAGGACTGGAGGACTGCTAATGTGGTACCCTTGTTTAAAAAGGGAGAAAAGAATAGACCGAATAATTACAGGCCAGTCAGCCTAACCTCGGTGTTGGGAAAATTATTGGAAAGAATTCTGAAGGACAGGATAAATCTTCATTTAGAAAGACACGGATTAATCAAGGATAGTCAGCATGGATTTGTTAAGGGAAGGTTGTGTCTGACAAACTTGATTGAATTTTTTGAGGAGGTAACAAGGAGGGTAGTGTGTTTGATGTAGTGTATATGGACTTTAGCAAGGCTTTTGATAAGGTTCCACATGGCAGACTGGTCACGAAATTAAAAGCCCATGGGATCCAGGGCAAAGTGTCAAGTTGGATTCAAAACTGGCTCGGAGGCAGGAAGCAGAGGGTAATGGTTGATGGGTGTTTTTGTGACTGGAAGGCTGTTTCCAGTGGGGTTCCGCAGGGCTCAGTACTAGGTCCCTTGCTTTTTGTGGTATATATCAATGACCTAGACTTGAATATAGGGGCTATGATTAAGAAGTTTGCAGATGATACTAAAATCGGCTGTGTGGTTGATACTTAAGAAGGAAGCTGTAGACTGCAGGAAGGTATCAATAAATTGGTCAGGTGGGCAGAACAGTGGCAAATGGAATTCAATCCGGAGAAGTGTGAGGTAATGCATTTGGGGAGGGCTAACAAGGAAAGGAAATACACATTAAATGGTAGGACACTGAGTAGTGTAGAGGAACAAAGGGACCTTGGAGTGCATGTCCACAGATCCCTGAAGGTAGCAGGCCAGGTAGATAAAGTGGTTAAGAAGGCATACGGAATGCTTGCCTTTATTAGCCGTGGCAAGAGCAGGGGGGTTATGCTTCAACTGTATAAAACACTAGTTAGACCTCAGCTAAAGTACTGCGTGCAGTTCTGGTCACCACATTACAGGAAAGATGTGATTGCACTAGAGAGGGTACAGAGGAGATTTAGAAGGATGTTGCCGGGAGTAGAGAATCTTAGCTATGAGGAAAGACTGGATAGGCTGGGTTTGTTTTCCTTGGAACAGAGGAGGCTGAGGGGAGACCTTATTGAGGTGTATAAAATTATGAGGGGCCCAGATAAAGTGGGGGGGCGAGATCAGGAACTCATCTGTGGGGGGGTGGGGGAGAAGGTCAGGAACTCGTGGCAGGGAGGACGGAGAGAACAGTGGGGATGGGGGAAGAACGTGATCCAGGTCTAAAGGGGGAGGAATGAGATAGAGAACGTGATCCAGATGGGAAGACGGATTACGTTCTCCTCCCTCTGTTAGACATGGATCACGTTCTTCCAACCCCACCCCCACACCCTTTACACCCGCACCACGTTCTCCCTCTCCTCCCCCCCTAGACCTGGATCACGCTCTTGAGTATGAACGGCAGTGAGTTTCTCGGAAAGCCCGTCGCGTGTGCAGCAATTGACAACATTGGACTGGATGAAATCCAGAAGTCATGACACTGTCACTATTCACTTCATACCCAATTAACCTGTTAACAATCTGTGACCCACACACAATGCCCCAGCAGTCACTGCAGCTCTCACCCAGAGTGTCTAGTTTGATGGAGTGATTAGCGACAGTGTGGGTATTTCCAGTTTTTGTTTGACCTGTGATGCCGTCCTGCGCGTGAGCCAGGCACGCGATGATGTAATTCACAGCGCATGCTAAAAAATCTATGGTTCTGCCAGTGATGCCACTTGCAATGACGTCACCCTCACCTGTTCTCGTTGAATGAAATGCGCCTCACTAAACCAGCTCAAATTATGTAAAATAGTCGCTGCTGTGGATTTCACTCAGCAAATCAGACAGCATTTACGGAAAGAGAAACAGAGTTAATGTTTCATGTTCTGATGAAAGGTCATCGACCTGAAATGTTAACTCTGCTTCTCTCGCCACAGATGCTGGCTGACTTGCTGAGCATTTCCAGCATTTTATGTTATATCACTCAACTGATGATTGGGAGGAAGTCAACAGGGCATTCCGTACGTGGCCGTGTGAGAGTTATCTTGCTTTTCTAGGTGACCCTCCACATTAACAGGTAGATACCACTGTCATGGCTGCACTGGAGCAGCTTGGCTTGGGGAGCCTGCCTGTGACAATGACTGGATCAAATTACACATTGTAGAGAATTTGAATTATTCTCCAGCAGGTAGGATCAAATTACACATTGCAGATAAACTGTTGGGTGAGTCTTGTCCTCAAAGGAGACCAATCAGAAATCTGGTCCAACCCACTTGTGGTGCAAATAAACGCAGCCACATATCATTGAATGTTTTGAATAAAACATTTTAGGTTAATCTCACTGTAGCACAGGTGTAAATCACGCCCTACCCTTTTCCCCCCATCTTTCATCTGAAAAGTCTGCTTTTTAACTCAATCACTGCTTATTTTTTTATTATTCATTCTCAGGATGTGGGCATCGCTGGCAAGGCCGCCATTTATTGCCCTCAAAAAGGTGTGGTGGGCCGCCTTCTTGAACTGCTGCAATCCATATGGTCAAGGTGCTCCCAGACTGCTGTGAGGTAGGGAGTACCCAAGCAGGAGTCTCAAGATGTTGCTGAAGCAGAGCTGGATTTTGACCCAGTGACGATGACTGAATGGCGATATATGTCCGAATATTTTTTTGGCGCCACGCAGCCCCTTAAAGGGCCATTCAAAATACCGCACATGAGCGGTTTTTGCATTGAAAAGCCGCTGTATGGGTTCCCTGGAGCGCTGCGCGGCTGCGCGGCTTAAAGGGGACATTGGTCAGGATGATTTGTAACTTGGAAGGGAACTTGGAGGTGGTGGTGTTCCCATGTGCCTGCTGCCCTTGTCCTTCTAGGTGGAAGAGGTCGCGGGTTTGGGAGGTGCTGTCGAAAAAGCCTTGGCAAGTTGCTGCAGTGCATCTTGTAAATGGTACACACTGCAGCCACGATACGCTGATGGTGGAGGGAGTGAATGTTTAAACCAGTGGATGGGTTGTTAATCAAGTGGTAATGTTTGCTCATTAATTTTGCTCTCCTGTTGCTCAGCAAGATTTTCAGTGTCATCCATTACTCGGAAGCTAGTCAATGCTTCTTTTCCCTGTAAGACACTGATCTTCCCACCTCTCTTACTGTTACCCCTCTGCCTGCCTTTATAATTTCCCTAACAGACACTTCCTGCTGGTTCACCTTCTCAGCTATCTTGCTCACTAAGTTCAGCCCATGGCAGAGCCAGGTTTGGCTGAGCCTGGAATCACCCAGACTTACAGGCCGAAGACGGGTGACAGGAGCGAGATGGAGGCGGTCCTCTAAAGCCGCATTGGCCGATCTCAAAATGATTGCGGTGGGGGGGTGGGGGGAGGAGAGGGGGAAGTATGCCCCACTCCCTCCCCTTGGCTCTGCCATTGAGTTCAACAGTAGTTGTCTATCAATGAACTGTTCATACTCACTCATCCATGTGTGCACCAACCCCACTATCCAATATTGCTACCCATTCCTTCAGAATCGCAATTAGCAGACACTGTTTGCAGTAGAAATCCGATCTGATTTCCATAGTGCTGAGTACATTGAACGGACCACAACACTACAGATCATGGGTCTCATTGCCCATTCCATCTACATCGCTAAGGTTGAAGCTCCCTCCCTCCCTCCACCCGAGCTCTCTGCGCTCCTCCAATTCTGTCCGCTTGTCAAATCGTGTCTGATAGCACTCCTGTGAAGCACCTTGGGACATTTTTAATATGTGATAGGCACTATATAAATACAAGTTGTTGTTGTAGAGAAGACACCGTTAAAATGACAAAAAGCTTTATCTGATCCTTTTTTATTGGCAAGCGATAAAATACAGTAATGGATGATTAGGGGTTTAGTAAATAAGAGCTGACACTTACTCTTCAATGATTTATGTAATATTATGCAAATTCACTAAGAAGCATTAGGCAAAAATCCAGGATAAAAGCCTCTTCGATTTTATAAAGTGTGGAAACAAGCTGAATCAATGCTTTGAAATTAATCAATTAATTATCAATTGACAACAGCCCCATGGACTGACCTGCCAAAATTAGCAGCCAGTATCGATGGCTTGCTGCCAGATTGCTTCCTATCGGTCCCCACTCCCTACAACAACAGCACCCAACTTGTCAGAGTGTTAGAGAGAGCTGGCTGCATTTCTATAGGTTATTGTTCATAGAATCTTACAATAGTACAGCACAGAAGGTGACCATTCGGCCCGTCAAGTCTGCACTGGCTCTTTCGAAGAGCAATCCAGTTAGTCCCACTCCCCCGCTCTTTCCCCATATCCCTGACATTTTTTCTCCTTCAACTTTTTATCCAATTGCCTTTTGAAGGCGACTATTGAATCTGTTTCCACCACCCTATCAGGCAGTGCATTCCAAATCCTAACCACTCGTTGTGTAAAAAAGTTTGCCCTCATGTTGCCTCTGGTTCTTTTGCCAATTACCTTAAATCTGTTGCCCTCTGGTTATCGACCCTTCAGCCATTGGAAACAGTTTCTCTTTACTTACTCTATTTAAACCCTTCATGATGTTAAACACCTCTATCAAATCTCCTCTTAGCCTTCTCTGCTCTAAAGCGAACAAATAACAACAGAAAATGCTAGAAACACTCAGCAGGTCAGGCAGCATACATGGAGAGAGAGAAACAGAGTCAACGTTTCAGGTCTGTGATCCTTCATTGAAATCCAGTTCTGACGAAGGGTCATCGACCTAAAACGTTAACTCTGTTTCTCTCTCCACAGTTGCTACCTGACCTGCTGAGTGTTTCCAGCATTTTCTGTTGTTATTTCAGATTTCCAGCATCCGCAGTATTTTGCTATTGTCTAAAGAGAACAACCCCAGCTTCTCCAGTCTATCCACGGAACTGTAATCCCTCATCCCTGGAACCATTCTAGTAATTTTTTCCTTAAAGGGGTACTGCACTCCACTGTTGTCACTTGCTTCAGGCAGCTTGTAGCTGTGTTTTCTTTGGCTGCCGCTGCCGTTTCCAGTGGTACTGAAAGTTTAATGTTGACGGTAATCATGGGGGACTTTAATCTACATATTGACTGGGCAAATCAAATTAACACTAATGGTGTGGAGGACGAATTCTTGGAATGCATGTGAGATGGTTTCCTGGATCAGTATGTGGAGGAACCAACCAGGGAACAGGCTATTCTGGATCTGGTACTGTGTAATGAGAAAGGGCTAATCAATAATCTTGCTGTAAAGGGGCCTTTAGGGACAAGTGACCATAATATGATTGAATTTTACATTAAGTTTGAGAGTGATGTAGTCCAATCTGAAACTAAGGTCTTCAATCTAAACAGAGGAAACTACAAGGGTATGAGGGACAAGTTGGCCATGGTAGATTGGGAGACTACACTAAAAGGTATGAAGGTGGACATACAATGGCTAACATTCAAGGAAATAATGCATAATTTGCAACAAACATTTTTCCTCTAGGGCATAAAAACCCAAAAGGAAAAGTGATCCAACCATGGCTAACAAAAGAAATTAAAGCTAGTATTAAGTCAAAGGAGGACGCTTATAAAGTTGCCAGAAAAAGCAGTCAGCCTGAGGATTGGGATCTTTTTAGAAATCAGCAAAAGGGGACCAAGAAATTGATAAAGAAAGGGAAAATGGAATATGAGCACAAACTAGCAAAAAATATAAAAACGGATTGTAAAAGCTTCTATAGGTATGTGAAAAGGAAAAGACTGGTGAAGGTAAATGTAGGTCCTTTACAGTCAGAGACGGGAGAATTTATAATGGGGAATGAGGAAATGGCAGAGAAATTAAATAAATACTTTGGGCTGGATTTTGTCAATGAGGACGTGATGGAGGCGGGACTCCCACTTCTTGGGTTGTAGTCCTGCCTCCATCGACTTGTGGCCAACCCACTGTATTTTCCCTTGATTGACCTTGTTAAGCCCGCCCAGCGGGCTTAGCAGGCCAATCAAGGGTCCCTTGGATACAGGTGACGTCAGCCATTGAAATTTCATCTGTCAAGAGCTATTGACAGATGAAATTTCAGCGTTTGACAGCTCTGTGAAGCTGTCAAACACTGACAATATGATTTCTAACTTGAGTCCCTGTACTTAGACTGAGTTAGAAATCAATCCAGCACAGAAAGCAGAGACTGCAGCTTTTGACAGCTCCACGGCCATTCTGCTTTCTGTGCCGGTGAGCTGAGGGACTCCCGAGAACTGAAGGAAGGAAGCCTGCAGGACAAAGTTAAGGTAAGTACAATTTCTTAAAACACTTTACACACACCAAACACACTTACCTCTGCACTCATGCACCCATCACTCACCTGTACACCGGACATCTCGACCCCTCCAAGCTCGACGGTCCGCCTTGCTAAATCGGCGTGGTTCGGACCTGTCGGGAAGCCCACACTTCAGGGCTAAAAATAGGGATTAGGCAAAGAACTGCCTGTTAACTACCTGTTAACAGGCAGTTTATTGACACTAATCCCCTTCCCACCTCGGGGAGGCGGCTCCCAGCACAGGTTTGGGTACCCGCCTCCTGTGAAACTGGCATGGAGGTGGGTTGGGGGCGGGATGGGTTCGGGACCCCCGAATCTGCTATTTTCCCACCCCACACGCCTCCAAACCCGCCTCCACGGGTCAATGAAAATTCTGCCCTTTGTTTCTGTCTTCACGGAGGAAGACACAAAAAGCCTCCCAGAAATATGAGAAAACCAAGGGTGTGATGAGAATGAGGAACGTAAAGAAATTATTATTAGTAAAAAAACAGTACTAGCAAAATTAATGGGACTAAAAGTCGATAAATCCCAAGGACCGGATGACCTACATCCTAGGGTTTTGAAAGAGGTGGCCATTCGAATAGTGGACGCATTGGTTGTCATCTTCCAAAATTCTACAGATTCTGGAACGGTTCCTGCAGATTGGAGGATAGCAAATGTAACCCCGCTATTTAAGAAAGGAGGGAGAGAGAAAACAGGGAACTACAGACCTGTTAGCCTCACATCAGTAGTTGGGAAAATGCTGGAATCTATTATAAAGGATGCAATAACTGGGCACTTAGAAACTAATAGTAAGATTGGACAGAGTCAACATGGATTTATGAAAGGGAAATCCTGTTTGACAAACCTATTGGAGTTCTTTGAGGATGTAACTAGTGGAGTAGACAAAGGGGAACCGGTAGATGTGGTGTATCTGGATTTTCAGAAGGCCTTCAATAAGGTCCCACACAAGAGGTTGGTGAACAAAATTAGGGCACATGGAATTGGGGGTAATATACTAGCATGGATTGAGAATTTAGTTAACAGACAGAAAACAAAGAGTAGGGATAAACGGGTTCTTTTTCAGGATGGCAGGCTGTGACTAGTGGGGTACCGCAAGGATCGGTGCTTGGGCCCCAGCTATTCACAATCTATATCAATGATTTGGATAAGGGGACTAAATGTAACATTTCCAAATTTGCTGATGATACAAAGCTAGGTGGCAGTGTCAGTTGCGAAGAGGATGTGAAGAGGCTTCAAGGGGATCTCGACAGGCTCAGTGAGTGGGCGAGAACATGGCAGATGGAATATAATGTGGACAAATGTGAAGTTATCCACTTTGGTAGAAAAAACAGAAAGGCAGAGTATTTCCCAAATGGTGAAAGATTGGGGAATGCAGATGCTCAAAGGGACCCGGGTGTCCTTGTACATGAGTCACTGTAAGTGAATGTGCAGGTGCAGCCATCCATTAGGAAGGCAAATGGTATGCTGGCCTTCATTACAAGAGGATTTGAATACAGGAGTAAAGAAGTCTTACTTCAATTGTATAGGGCCTTGGTGAGACCACACCTGGAGTACTGTGTACAATTTTGGTCTCCTTACCTAAGGAAGGATATACTTGCCATAGAGGGAGTGCAAAGAAGGTTCACGAGATTGATTCCTGGGATGGCGGGACTGTCGTATGAGAAGAGATTGAGTAAACTAGGCCTGTATTCTCTTGAATTCAGAAGAATGAGAGGGGATCTCATTGAAGCATACAAAATTATTACAGGGCTTAATAGGGTGGATGCTGGGAGAATGTTTCCCTTGGCTGGGGAGTCTAGAACCAGGGGCCACAGCCTCAAGATAAAGGGTAGGCCATTCAGGACTGTGATGAGAAGAAATTTCTTCACACAGAGGGTGGTGAATCTTTGGAATTCTCTACCTCAGAGCGCTGTGGAGGCTCAGTCATTGGGTATATTCAAAACAGAGGCGATAGATTTCTGACTAGTAAGGGCATCAAGGGATATGGCGATAGGGCCGGTGAATGGAGTTGAGGCAGAAGATCAGCCATGATCTCATTGAATGGCGGAACAGGCTCAAAGGACCGAATGGCCTACTCCTGCTCCTGTTTCCTATGTTGACCCACGTTTAATTCTTCATTTTACACAACCCACCCGAGCAGTGGATTTGCAATAAATCAAAAGCCACAAAATTGAACTCTGACTGTAAGTGTTGCTGGGGTAGCTGAGCGCACGGGTGGATATCAAAGCCATGTCGGATTCTGTCCTTACCCAAATTCCATGTTTACACTTTACAACAGAGGCCATGGGATCTTGACCTGGATTTCCACATTACAATAGTGACTCCACTTCAAATGAACTTCATTGGCTGTAAAGCACTTTGAGACGTCCGGTGATCATGAAAGGCACTATATAAATGCAAGTCTTTCTTTTCTTTCTGGACTTAAAACCCCGACCGATTTTTATTTTATTCACTAAGACCGCCAATTTCCACCTTCGTATCATCAACCAACCCCGCCTCAGCCTCAGCTCATTTGCTGCTGAAACCCTCATCCATGCTATTGTTTTATTTTCCCTTCCTTAACTCAGTGATGTGGTGCCCTATCTGAGACTATCTTACTCTTCAAACCAGGGATGAAGGCCAATACCTTCCTCATCTGTCTGCCTTAGTGGTGTTGCATTTGTCCACTGAGGTTATCATTCAAACCTTGTTTTCTCAAATATTGAACCCCACAAACTCTACCAAGATCTTTTGCATAACTAAACCACCAATGTTGAAACTGTTCGTCTGTGTTTATTGTGTGGATGGTAATTTTTTTAGCAATTACCCACACTGATATTGCCTAGTTATTTCCATTCACTGTGAGGCACGGTGTTGGTTCACATACACTGGCGACTTCATGAGGCAATGGAACTTTCACACATTTGTCAAACATTCCATTGAGCTCCTCCTCCAGCTCCTTCACTGGATCCAGTTGCTACATGAAGGAACATTCCTGCAGCTGACATTTCAACCGACCTCACCCATCTGATGAACTATGAATCTGCAACACACCCAAGAATGTTGACGAATAAGAGATAATTCTTCCTGGCAGACGTCAATGAAGAGTTCATAACTTCACCTCGATTTATTCATTGTATAGTACTCCTCCCAGTTCTAAAAATGGCAACAATCTAGAGCAATACACACCATGGAAGGAGTGGTGCATTTACCCCACTATGGTCCACATTTATTTGAAAGTTATTTCCCTTCCCCCAGCTACTTTGGCTCTCCTTATGTCAAACACCTGTTCCTGAATGGAAAAATGGGCACAAGACCACTCTGACATTTTTTTAACCTGGTTAAAGATGGCACGAGAAATGGTGTGGCTTGTTACACTCTAACCATGTGGAAATCGGAATCTCACCATGCCAAGGATCTGGGATCTGCCAATCCTGGAATGTCGTTAGACCCGGTTCTGGCTGGACAGCACATTTTAAAATGCATGATACATCATGTTCCTCCCCTGCTTTAAGATGCAGTTGAATATACCAGACAAGAACCAGCTAGATACTTCAATTTGCTGGGCTACCTACTAGCAGTTGGTACTGTCGACTCACCCAGCTCTCCCTGTGGCTCCATGTGCCACACCCCGGGGCCTTGCCTCAGTTGGCTTGCTGAACCTATTGAGAGTAGCCAAGGAATAACGGTCAAACACTTGGCAAATTCCAGACCTTTGAAACTGAAAAAAAAATTGCAGTGGAACTATCATTCTTTATTCACATTGACCAAGAGCACCAGAAGGACAGCTACCAATAAAAGCTCGAGAGAGTGTCATTCCTCTTTCATTGGCATCTGAGTCAGAAAAAATGAAATGCAGACTTCTCTGATGGTAGAATTTCACATAAGTCATTCTCAGCCTAAGTCAGTATGGGCAAAGACTTAACTTTAACGGCTATTCTCAGTTGTAGTGAATCCAGTCTTCCACTCATGAAATCAACTGAGTTCCTAACTACAAGCTGAATACACTCAAAAGGAACCTCTTGCCTCTGAAGATCGGCGAGTCACGCATTTGTTCAGAAATCAATGCCAATTACTTCTACGTGCAGAATGCGTCCATAGGCTGTCCCTGGGCGACACCATCCAAAAACATGACCTCAGGTTCCACATGTATGCTGACGACACCCAGCTCTACCTCACCACCATCTCTCTCAACCCTTCCACTGTCTCTAAATTGTCAGACTGCTTGTCAGACGTCCAGTACTGGATGAGCAGAAATTTCCTCCAACTAAATATTGGGAAGACCAAAGCCATGTCTTCAGTCCCCGCCACAAACTCTGTTCGCTAGCCAGCGACTCCATCCCTCTCCCTGACAACTGTCTGAGGCTGAACCAGAATGTTCGCAACCTTGGTGTCGTATTTGACCCCGAGATGAGCTTCCGACCATATAACCGCGCCATCACTAAGACCGCCAATTTCCACCTTCGTAACATCAACCAACCCCGCCTCAGCCTCAGCTCATTTGCTGCTGAAACCCTCATCCATGCCATTGTTACCTCTAGACTTGACAATTCCAATGCACTCCTGCCAGCCTCCCATCTTCCACCCTCCATAAACTTAATCTCATCCAAATCCCTGCCGTCCGTGTCCTGACTCGCACCAAGTCCCGTTCACCCATCACCCCTGTGCTTGCTGGCCTACATTGGCTCCCAGTTAAGCAAAGCCTTGATTTTAAAATTCGCATCCTTGTTTTCAAAGCCCTCCATTGCTTCGCCCTCCCTATCTCTGTAACATCCTCCAGCTCTACAACCCTCCGAGATCTCTGCACTCCTCTAATTCTGGCCTTTTGCACATCCCCAATTTTAATCGCTTCACCATTGGCAGCCATGCCTTCAGCTGCTGAGGCCCTAACCTCTGGAATTCCCTCCCTAAACTTCTCTACCTCTCTTTCCTCCTTTAAGACGCTCCTTAAACCTACCTCTTTGACCAAGCTTTTGATCATCTGCCCTCATATCTCCTTACGTGGCTTGGTGTCAAATTTTGTTTGATAACGCTCCTGTGAAGTGCTTTGGGATGTTTTACTGCATTAAAAAGTGCTATACAAATGCAAGTTGTTGTTGTTAAACAGAGGGATAAAAGACTAAATCCATTCACACAACCGTAATTGGACTGTCACAAAAATTGTATCTGTTATTTAGTTATCCTGGGAGATCAATGAAATTTAAAATAAAACAACACATAATACTGAAATAAAAACTAAAAATGCTAGGGAAAAGTAAAAAAAATTACACTGAAATATGAACTTATCTTTCTTGTTTAGACCCTGACCAGCATGGCTACCATGTTCCCTTCTGGGAAATAATTGTTTTATTAAGTTACAGTACTGTAGCAGATTCATTAATTTATGCACTTAACAAATCTGTCAATTCTGTCAAGAAAATTAAAAGAAAGGCAAGCATCGTACATATGGCTTTACTAACTGAGGTAAACCTGACAATTATTACACACACTGTGGGTGTGGGGGGGGCACGGCCTTTCCACAGTACATACCTTTCTCCATTCACCATGTGTGGGCCTAGTGAGGCCTTACACAAGGCCTGCGGGCCTGTTACATTCCTGTCAATCACTGAAGATTTACCTCACATGCCTTTCTCAAGATTTTTTGTCTTGTGTCCTGCACGTCACATTGGGTGAAGAAGAAAACAAAACTCTCTGACGCAGCCTGCATTCAATGGAATCACTTTTAGGTCACATCAACAGAAGGAATGTGACAGACAATGCAGTAATAGCAGTGTTTCCTTCTCTTCTCCTGAATGCTGACTTATGCTGAGGTGCAAGTACAGCACATCCCAGAAGCACTCAGACAAATAGTTTCTAATGAGACAATCGAGTATCCACGGGCTATCCCATCGCGGAGGGCATTGACAGGCAAGTTTGATCCTGGACTCTTCCAACATCTATACACATGCACTTTCCAGCAGGGATTGCTCCTGATCAGAAGTAGACATTTTGGCTGATTTTTCCCCTCCTTTGCCCAATTGTAGTGCCCCAACTATGGACGAATTGTGATCAACAGACCAGGGAGGGAACCTTTCTCATTTGTACGGCTCAACACCACACTCAGAAGTGCATGTAGCCACTGAGTTATTTGGGATGTCCAATGCGGCAATAGTTACAATAGATGCTCAGAAAGGTGGAAGAATAAAAAAAAAAATCACATTTCAAAATTATTCACAGGAAATTAAATGAACATAGGAAAACAAATATAAAAAAAGCAAGATTGTGCGATACTGAACCATATAGGGCTTTGGTGAGACCAGACCTGCAGTACTATGTACAGTTTTGGCCTCCTTACCTAAGGAAGGATATACTTGCCTTAGAGAGAGTGCAATGAATGCAATAGACTGATTCCAAGGATGAGGGGATTCTCCTATGAGGAGAGATGGAGTAGAATGGGCCTATATTATCCAGAGTTTAGAAGAATGAGAGGTGATCTCATGGAAATGTATAAAATTCTTAAAGGGCTTGGCAGGGTAGATGCTGGGAGGATGTTTCCCCTGGCTGGGGAGTCGAGAACCAGGGGTCACAGTCTCAGAATAAGGGATTGGACATTTAGGACTGAGATGAGGAGAAATTTCTTTATTCAAAGGATTCTGAATCTCCTTCTCTGGAATTCTCTACTCCAGAGGGCTGTGGATGCTCAGTCGATGAGTATATTCAAGACAGGGATCGATAGATTTTTGGATACTAAGGGAATCAAGGGGATAATGCGGGAAATGGAGTTGAGGTAGAACATCAGCCATGATCTTATTGAATGGTGGAGCAGGCTCGAGGAGATGAATGACCTACTTCTGCTCCTATTTCTTATGTTCTTATCAACCCTGGCAAGAGCCAGATTCAGTCCCCAGTCAGTGCTGAGTTGGCTGGGTGGCAGTATGCATACTAGCAGTGGCTCCATGGCACTGGACTAAGGAGGAGAAAGATAATTAATTCGGGCTCCTGCTTACTATCCAGTAACTCTGCTGGAAACTGCAATAGTGCAAATGCCATGCGAGAACCTGGCTTGCCTCTGAAGTCACAACTATTAAACATCTCACTTAGGCGGTCAGCCTTTGCTCAGAACTCTCACATCTGAATCAGAAGTTCATGGGTTCACAGTCCACTCCAGTGATTTGAGCACGTAATCTAGGCTCATACTTCACAGACATAAAGGAAAAGGAGGTGACGTAGCGCTGTTAATAAGGGATGAGATCGGTACGGTAGAGATAAAAGATCTTGGCTCAGCAGATTGTGATGTAGAACTGGAATCAGTTTGGGTGGAGCTAAGAAACAGCAAAGGGCGGAAAACATTGGTGGGAGTTGTGTATAGGCCACCAAACAGTAGTGGTAATGTAGGGCACAGTATCAATCAAGAAATTAGAAGTGCATATAAGAAGGGCAATACGGTAATCATGGGGGACTTTAATCTACATATTGACTGGGCAAATCAAATTAACACTAATGGTGTAGAGGACGAATTCTTGGAACCAGCTCCATCAAAATGGATTATCTGGCTCAAGCTTTTGACATTCTTCTTGTCGACCTGAAGACAGATGAAGGCAAGGCTTTGTTCTTGGAGTACCAGGCTGTGCAGATTATTCTTTGTTACCTGAAACCCTCTAGTAAAAGTCTGCTGTACAGTGCTGTTGACATCATTCTACAGATGACAATGGAGTCAAGATATTTGCAGCATTTCCTCAAGGCATGCAGCAATGAGACCTGGTTCCGCACTTGTTCTATGCTTCTGAGAAACTCTAAACTGGAGGTACAAATACTAGAGAAACTCAGCGTCATCCTACAGAAACTCTCTAAAATAAAGAATAATAAGAAACTATTTGAATTGTTCACAATCCACATCTTGATTCAAGAGTTACACAGGACTACAGATCCAGAGCATACTTTCCTGGCTATCAACCTCCAGTCCATTCTGTTTAACCTAGGCATAACTAAAGGCACTGCTTTGGCCAGCAGTCTGGGCAACAGCATTTCAAATCAGTGAGCATCTATCCATTTAGACTAAGTGCTGCTTTTTATACTGTTACCATCACTGGTAAGCTTTCTGTGTCTAATTTATCAACAATTCACAGCTCTTGTACTTTGCTATATTTAAACAAAGCATGTTTTAGTGTACATATTTTTAATTGAAACCAAATCAATTGGAAACTTCAGTTGCTTCAGGGAAATGGAGACTTTACCTCTAAGCTATTGGGGAACAGTCCCTGTATGTCAGTTGTTAACATTCATACCCGAGTTAGAAGATTGTGGGTTTGAGTCTCGTACCAGGAGCTCATATCTAGGCTGACACTTCAGTACAAAACGGAGTGAGAGATGCTACCTTTTCAGTGGGACATTAAATCAAAGTCCTGTCTGCCTGTTCAGGATGAAGAAGAGCAGGATGTTCTCCTTGTGTATTGGCCAACATTTCTCCCACAACCAATACCACCAAAAAAGACTTTATGGGATCTTGCTGATGCGGAATGGCTGCTACATTTGCCTGCATTATAGCAACTCTACTCCAAAGGTGGTTCATATGTGAAGCACTTTGATATGTTTTTGAGAGACATGAGAAGGTACACACAAATACAGTTATTTCTTATTTCATTCTTCCAAAGGTATCCGTTAAATGTATTTGCTACATTAAATGGTAGCTTATAATTCACCATATAAATTGCCAACATTGCATTAAAACTCTTAAAATTCTGGAGTGCAAATAAATGTTCTTCCCTCCCCATCAGAATTTTTCTTTCCTGTCCTCCTCCTCCTGGTTCTAATCACTTATGCCATGATAAGGTTCCATGAGCAGCAGAGGCCCATGCCTCATCCAGGTGACCATTTTCTAATGAACCCAGATGATGTCATTAGGCTAATTGACTTTGGTCATTACAGCCATTACATGTTATCTTCATTCCATACCTGCCACGTCTATTTCAGTATGTCACTGAATAGTGATCAAGAGCAGACTCCTAACCAACTGATTTAAAAAAAAAAAGTTTTAATTCCTCCCTCTAATTTTCCTTTTCTACTTCTACCATTCCCACTACTTTCCTGGCTAAGATGAATTAACCAAACACAAATCAAGAACTGGATGTTTCTACCTTCCTAGTCTGGGTAACCAGTTCCACACCACTTGGTGCAATAACTCACTGAACCAATGAGGAGTTCAAAATAGGCTTGCTTTTAGGTTGTTCTGTTAGACTCTAGGTTTACAGTTTTTTTTTGGTAAAGCACAGAGTGCATTTGCAGTACCAATAAAAGTAAACTGGAAATGTTTTGGATCGTGTTGGTTTTGTGCTACTAACTTAAAACCAATAAGCAGCCATCTAATTTGTACCTCTGTCAATTTATATTACTAATGTCAGTACTTCAACAGATGCAAAGTTGAGAGTTATTTTTGTGGTAAGATTGCACATGGCATCTCTACCACCATTTTACTATTCACTTGATGCTGGTATTTAACTGCCAAAGCAATTAAGAACAAAATAAGCTTGTAATTAAGCTCATAAGTAGTGGTGGAGAACAGACCAAATTGTAATTTTCAGTGATAAATTCCATAACTAAAAATTGCAGTGACATTTAGTCGAAGCTGAATTAGGACTTAACACTGGTTCCAAAACACTATAATTGCATTCACGGATACAGATCCTATTCCACTATTAATGACGTGTGAGTTGTATACCAACAAAAAGAAACATGAGATGGTTGAAAGAGGTATTAAAAAAAATGCTTTCCTGAGACTCCTGCTTTAAAGTATACATGTGTGGATATTGGACGAGGATAGGATCCATTTTGGCTGTAATATCCCCATGGTCAAATAGCCTGTTACTACATCGGCTCACATATGAAGAATGGCCAAATGAGTGCGATACCAGAGGTTCTACAGTCCAAAAATGTGTGGGTTAGGTTGATTTGGCTATGATAAATTGACCCTTAGTGTTAGGGGGGGGATTAAATATGTGGGGTTATGGGGATAGGATGGGATATGTTAGGGGGAATTAAATATGTGGGGTTACGGGGGTAGGGTGGGATATGTGTACTGTGGGGATTAAAGCAGGGACAGGGTACTGGATTTGGATGATCAGCCATGATCGTATTGAATGGTGGAGCAGGCTCGACGGGCCGAATGGCCTACTCCTGCTCCTAGATTCTATGTTTCTATGTTTCTATGGTTTCCTGGATCAGTATGTGGAGGAACCAACCAGGGAACAGGCTATTCTGGATCTGGTACTGTGTAATGAGAAAGGGCTAATCAATAATCTTGCGGTAAAGGGGCCTTTAGGGACAAGTGACCATAATATGATTGAATTTTACATTAAGTTTGAGAGTGATGTAGTCCAATCTGAAACTAAGGTCTTCAATCTAAACAGAGGAAACTACAAGGGTATGAGGGACAAGCTGGCCATGGTAGATTGGGAGACTACACTAAAAGGTATGAAGGTGGACATACAATGGCTAACATTCAAGGAAATAATGCATAATTTGCAACAAACATATATTCCTCTAGGGCATAAAAACCCAAAAGGAAAAGTGATCCAACCATGGCTAACAAAATAAATTAAAGCTAGTATTAAGTCAAAGGAGGACGCTTATAAAGTTGCCAGAAAAAGCAGTCAGTCTGAGGATTGGGATCTTTTTAGAAATCAGCAAAGGGGGACCAAGAAATTGATAAAGAAAGGGAAAATGGAATATGAGCACAAACTAGCGCAAAATATAAAAACGGATTGTAAAAGTTTCTATAGGTATGTGAAAAGGAAAAGACTAGCGAAGGTAAAGGTAGGTCCTTTACAGACAGAGACGGGAGAATTTATAATGGGGAATGAGGAAATGGCAGGGAAATTAAATAAATACTTTGTTTCTGTCTTCACGGAGGAAGACACAAAAAACCTCCCAGAAATACGAGAAAACCAAGGGTGTGGCGAGAATGAGGAACTTAAAGAAATTATTAGTAAAAAAACAGTACTAGCAAAATTAATGGGACTAAAAGTCGATAAATCCCAAGGACTGGATGAACTACATCCTTAGGTTTTGAAAGAGGTTGCCATTGGGATAGTGGACGCATTGGTTGTCATCTTCCAAAATTCTATAGATTCTGAAACGGTTCCTGCAAATTGGAGGATAGCAAATGTAACCCCGCTATTTAAGAAAGGAGGGAGAGAAAAAATGGGAAACTACAGACCTGTTAGCCTCACATCAGTAGTTGGGAAAATGCTGGAATCTATTATAAAGGATGCAATAACTGGGCACTTAGAAACTAATAGTAAGATTGGGCAGAGTCAACATGGATTTATGAAAGGGAAACCCTGTTTAACAAACCTATTGGAGTTCTTTAAGGATGTAACTAGTGGAGTAGACAAAGGGGAACCAGTAGATGTGGTATATTTGGATTTTCAGAAGGCCTTCGATAAGGTCCTACACAAGAGGTCGGTGAACAAAATTAGGGCACATGGAATTGGGGGTCATTTACTAGCATGGATTGAGAATTGGTTAACAGACATAAAACAAAGAGTAGGGATAAACGGGTCTTTTTCAGGATGGCAGGCTGTGACTAGTGGGATACCGCAAGGATCGGTGCTTGGGCCTCAGCTATTCACAATCTATATCAATGATTTGGATGAGGGGACTAAATGTAACATTTCCAAATTTGGTGATGATACAAAGTTAGGTGGCAGTGTCAGTTGCGAAGAGGCTTCAAGGGGATCACGACAGGCTCAGTGAGTGGGCGAGAACATGGCAGATGGAATATAATGTGGACAAATGTGAAGTTATCCACTTTGGTAGAAAAAACAGAAAGGCAGAGTATTTCCCAAATGGTGAAAGATTGGGGAATGCAGATGCTCAAAGGGACCCAGGTGTCCTTGTACATGAGTCACTGAAAGTGAATATGCAGGTGCAGCAAGCCATTAGGAAGGCAATTGGTATGCTGGCCTTCATTACAAGAGGATTTGAGTACAGGAGTAAAGAAGTCTTACTCCAATTATATAGGGCCTTGGTGAGACCACACCTGGAGTACTGTGTACAATTTTGGTCTCCTTACCTAAGGAAGGATATACTTGCCATAGAGGGAGTGCAAAGAAGGTTCACGAGATTGATTCCTGGGATGGCAGGACTGTTGTATGAGAAGAGATTGAGTAAACTAGGCCTGTATTCTCTTGAATTCAGAAGAATGAGAGGGGATCTCATTGAAGCATATAAAATTATTACAGGGCTTAATAGGGTGGATGCTGGGAGAATGTTTCCCTTGGCTGGGGAGTCTAGAACCAGGGGCCACAGCCTCAAGATAAAGGGTAGGCCATTCAGGACTGAGATGAGAAGAAATTTCTTCACACAGAGGGTGGTGAATCTTTGGAATTCTCTACTCCAGAGGGCTGTGGAGGCTCAGTCATGGGTATATTCAAAACAGAAGTCGATAGATTTCTGACTAGTAAGGGCATCAAGGGATATGGTGATAGGGCCGGTGAATGGAGTTGAGGCAGATCAGCCATGATCTCATTGAAGGGCCGAATGGCCTACTCCTGCTCCTATTTCTTATGTTCCTTACTTCAGTACTGAGGGCATGCTACAGCAGCAGAGGCACTGTCTTTCGGATAAGAAGTTAAACCAAGGCCCCGACTGGCCTGTCACTTGGATGCAAAAGATCCCATGGCACTATTTGAAGAGTAGAGCAAGCTCTCCAGCTGCCCTGGCCAATATTTATCTCTCAACGAACACATAAAATATAATGGCCCAGAATTTGCGATGGGTAATCTCTGAAACTGACCACAATTTCAGGATTTTGCGCATGCTCATCTAAACATGGAAATCCTGAAGTTGCGGTCAGTCATTCAATGCTCCAACACAGGCTTCACTGTGGAGCCCCTCCCTCCCCCCCCCCCCCCCCCCCCCCCTCCCCCCCCCCCCCCCCCCCCCCCCCCCCCCCCCCCCCTCCCCCCCCCCCCCCCCCCCCCCCCCCCCCCCTCCCCCCCCCCCCCCCCCCCCCCCCCCCCCCCCCCCTCCCCCCCCCCCCCCCCCCTCCCCCCCCCCCCCCCCCCTCCCCCCCCCCCCCCCCCCCCCCCCCCCCCCCCCCCCCCCCCCCCCCCCCCCCCCCCCCCCTCCCCCCCCCCCCCCCCCCCCCCCCCCCCCCCCCCCCCCCCCCCCTCCCCCCCCCCCCCCCCCCCCCCCCCCCCCCCCCCCCCCCCCCCCCTCCCCCCCCCCCCCCCCCCCCCCCCCTCCCCCCCCCCCCCTCCCCCCCCCCCCCCCCCCCCCCCCCCCCCCCCCCCCCCCCCCCCCCCCTCCCCCCCCCCCCCCCCCCCCCCCCCCCCCCCCCCCCCCCCCCTCCCCCCCCCCCCCCCCCCCCCCCCCCCCCCCCCCCCCCCCCCCCCCCCCCCCCCCCCCCCCCCCCCCCCCCCCCCCTCCCCCCCCCCCCCCCCTCTCTCCCCCCCCCCCCCCCTCGCCCCCCCCCCCCTCCCCCCCCCTCGCCCCCCCCCCCCCCCCCTCCCCCCCCCCCCCCCCCCCCCCCCCCCCCCCCCCCCCCCCCCCCCCCCCCCCCCCTCCCCCCCCGTGGGGTTACGGGGATAGGGTGGGATATGTGTCGGTGCAGGCTCGATGGGGATTGTGTGTGAGAAAGCAGGGACAGGGTACTGGATTTGGATGATCAGCCATGATCGTATTGAATGGTGGAGCAGGCTCGACGGGCCGAATGGCCTACTCCTGCTCCTAGTTTCTATGTATGTTTTTATAAAGGCCCCATCTCCCATCTAGTGTTGCAGATGGGCATTAAGAGGTCTTATAGAACAGCCCTGGCTATCATTCTCCCACGTCCAACAGATCAACCTCGTTGATATTTGTGGAGTCTTGTGGTGTACAAAATAAGAGTCACAAAATAATGGGATGCATCAAGATTTTTTTTGGATAGGTAAATACAAGGTCTTCCTTTAATGTTGGAGACTTCTGAAATGGGATTGGGATAGAAAGAGTTAAAATTCCAGATGCATTTTAATGCAACTCCAGAATCACTCCAAAATGGGACAGCTGCAAACTCCACCCCACATACTTAGCAAGAGAAAGATCCCATTGAGTGGCCTTGTGTAGTAATGAAGTTCAAGGAATGCAGTAAGAAACGCAGAAATACAAGTATTTTTTTTATTGAAAAATGAAGATGTTTAAAACCAGCCAAAAAGTGTCAATATAACTAGAAATTACTTTCATAAATACGTAGAGCAATGGAAAGCACAGTGGTTTTAAAAAACACAGAAATAAGGCAATCCATATCGTCAAACAGCAACCTACAATATCAATTAACATAACAATGGTGTGTGTGTGTCAGAAATTGAGTGAGCGGTAATATGGCAGCAACTTGCACTCAAGAGCCTGTGGCAGAAAATGCAGAGAGGTGAAGGTCAAGAATAGCTTATTGACTGTTATATTTTGGCGATGTAAAAAAAGGGAATGGAAAAGGGAATTGAAACATCACTTTTATAGTTGTAAATACTTCACAAAGTTAGCAAATGAAGACTGAATTAAGAAGATGTAGCATGAGTCAGTAAAATGGGAAGGCATCGAGAGTTGGATGGAAATTTATCAGATCATTCCAAATTGCTTGCCACCTCAAACTGACACATCTTTAAACTCTCCTTCACACAACGGAGAACTGCCTCTCTCTCATCCCACCCCACCCAAAAATCCATCCTTCTCTTGAAGTGTAGCAGTAAAAATCAAGACAATGCTTATACAATAATTTCAAAAATAATACATATTTTAAATGTAGACACATGGAGGTATCAATCTGTGAAGACACACACACACAAAAACAAAGAAATGCTTTGCACAAGTTCTGGATTAAGTTTTTTTGGTGTGCAAACCCAGAGACTACCATTAGTGTGATCTGGTGACAGTTCACTGGAGCAAGGAAGGTGAGCAAGCGAACCTACTCCTGCAAAACTGGTTGTAGAACAGAATGTATTTAAGTCATGCTAGCCTGTGATTGTGTGTACTGTGATATGGGTCAGTGGGGAATATGTGTCGATGGGTCAGTGGGGAACATATGTCGAGATTATGGTCTTCAGGATTGAATTGATGAAATTAAAGCTGGTCATTTCTTTTAGTCAGTGTCCTAAACCAATTACACAAGTTAGGATGCTCATCACGTTATACACAACTTCTGAAGTAACTTCAACCATTGTACCTCATCTACAGTATTAAAGAAAACACAGAAAGCAAGCAAAATAGCAAATACTTGACCAAAACAGCATAATGTGGTTACAAAAGCAGTAAATTTACATTAATTTACAACCTGCAGGCAAATTAATCTTGTGTAAAAATGTCAAATATTGAATAACACCTCACACTTACAGAAGGGTCACCTCAACTTTGCATGATTTGCAAGGGGTGGGGGGGGGGGGGGCGGGAAGAGATAAAGTAAATAAACTCTGCAACTACCATCACAACAAAGATTTCACAAACAGCAGGAATTTCATCAGTTGTAGGTATGCCACACCACTGCAGTGCTCACAGAAGAGCTTGTTCTGTTCAAGGATCAAAGTTACTAAAGTCTAGATTAAACAGTCCTGTTACTTTAAGGACGATCTATTCACTTCAAGGATGTCTTCACTGACCATGAATAAGAGGCATTTAGTAAAAATAAACTCAGTTGATGTTCTTGCATGCAGGTCCCCTCCCACTTTCAACATTATAAAATATTCCAGTAAAGGTAGTCGATGGGGGACGTCCTCTTTCAGAGTTCACTTAACCAAACTATTGGCATGGAGCGGTCTATTGGTCAGACATGTACAGCACATAATACTGTCAAAGGAACTGTTCCTTAAGCTTAGGTCAATCTGATGACATACATTAGTGAGACTCTGCACTTCAATACAATTTCAGCCCACTCTTGCAGTGCATTTACCAATAACTCAAAGACTCAGCAAATTCTAAGTGTAGGTTCAAACAAATACCTGCATGAAGTTTAGAATAAATAAAATTTAAAGAGTGGCCTCACTGAGACACAAGTAGTATTTTATGGCATTGATAAAGTGAGCCCAGAATATCACTTGGTCAGTCAGACCAGTGGAACAAGAGGGCATAAATTTAAATTTGTTAGAAAGAATTTTAAAAACAGAACTCAGGGGGAAAAAAAGTCTTTACTTGAAGTGTGTTAAACATTTGCAATTTTCTACCAAGTAATGCAGTCAAATAGTTCAGGGGATTCAAGACACGGTTGGGCGCTTGGCTAGGTTTATTTGGGAGCCCCAAAGGGGGATGAGTTGGATGAGACAAATTGCTATTCCTCATCCTGGACTTTTTCCTTATGTAATTATTACTGTAATTCTAGGAGTATGTGGTGTATTAAATATCAACAAACATTCATAAATGTACAAATTCCCTTTGCAAATCAAACTGATTTCAAGCTGTGAAGCATGTAGTGTCAGCTTTTTTTTTTAAATTAAAGAGAGAAAATAGGTTTTCTTAGAAAATCAAACCAATGTTTTGTCTTCAGATAGACGCAGCAAAATCTCCTATTCATGTGGACTCAGTTAAAACATGGGGCTAAATTAAATCTTAATCCCAAGAAAAAGGTCACCAGCTTCTGTCACCAGACGGAAATGTTCCGGTTACATATTGAATCCTGGCGTCACCTTGAGCTTCAGATCACACCAAGAGCAGCGTCACTTAATCTACATCAATATACAGTTACTTTAGGAGTCTGTCTTCAAATATTAATAGTTCCCCAGTGAAGATAACAAAAACCGTTATACAATTTCCAGACACCAATTTTTAAACTTGTACCCAATAGCAAATAAATTTTGATAGACTTACTACACGTTAAGTTAGGGAGCTCTCATTTTTTGCAGAGTTCTATGGAGACAGCCATACTGATGACCAACGACAGAGGCAGGAGAACAACCATTCATTTGAACAAAGGGTTCCCCATGTCTACATTTCGGAGGGGCATGTGCAGAGTTTCAGATTCAGTTTGGGTAGATTGGGGACCAGCAGGAAAATGTATTTTGAACTCTGTATTCTGATGTACCCAATATACATTCCCAAAAATATTGTGTGTGGTATGTACAGGGCACACACAACCTATGTCACTCCCCAAGTTAGTGATGCGAACAGGAAAACAAAAGAAATAAATTCAGATTGCACCAATCTTTCACATTCCAACAGAACACAAAATGAACATTAAGTTGGCATGCTTCCCTCATTGTACCAACTGAGAGAGAGAGAGAGAGACACATACATTTTTGGGTCAAGTACAGTTTGTGCAGTGATGAAAAGGAAAAGGCATAACAAAAACTGCGTCAACTCACTCAGAATATTTGATGATCAAAGTTACTGAAATGAGTGATTAAATAAATGTCTAAAGAGAAGGCTGGAAAGGGGTTATTGTACTGTCCAAGAAACCCAAGTTACCCCGTTAACGCACATGCACTGCAGCTTTAGACTTGCTCCAAAAGAGAGACATTAACATTTTTGGCCAATGAATATTAAAATGCTTTTTAGATTCTGCAGTTTCAACAGGACCAAGTGTCTACTATACCTTGCATTACTGGCAGCCTCGCCAAGACCAATTAGTCCAATCTTTAACTGTGTTGCTTCAAATGATTACATTGCATTAATTAGCCCATTCTCGGTTAGTGAAGAGGAAAACACAAGCACACACAAGTTCTAAATATTCACATTCAGTCCAACAAGCACCATCAACTGCTACAGCCCACATTTTTGCCTGATCCACCCCAACCCTGATTTAAAAGCTGTAAGAAATTGTGACTTTCAAACCAGAAATTCCAAATAACATACACCTTTAGCAGTAGTGAGCGGGTCAAAGGAAGGCAAAGTATTTAATGAATCTGGCAAACAGATCACATTGAGAAGAGTGTGAGACAGGAGATCCACAAGGGCCCCTTTGTTTTTAAAATGCACTGCAGAGGATCCTGGTTGACTGTATTCCCACAGCATTTTCGCCTTTCAAATGTGCTGAATCCTCTCCCCTCACCACCCAACCCCTGATAAGTTGCATTTTCAATTGTTTTACATCAACCCAAAGCTACATTACTTGAAACTGGAGTGAAATCACTGCCTTAGATTGGCAACAGTTGAATAACCTGGATGGCACTGCAAGTAGGATTCTGTTTGATTGCAAATGCTCTTTTCAAAGCGGTTTGTCAGCATTTCAGTATGCAGTAACTGGGACCAGTTCCCCAGCTCAAAGTGCAAGCATGTCTCGACATGTCCAATTTCCCTTTGCAGCTTTCCAAATTATAGCCATATAAGGCAGAATACCCAGGCAAATACTTGGAGCGGCACACAGCCGAGCACCCCACAATGTTTCGAATGCAAGGGAGGGGGATTAAGAGAAGAGCTTTTCATGATTAAAGCAGACTAAGGAAAAGGTTAGACGTACCTGAGGTAGTTAGGACTCCTGCTGTATTTACAAAGCTTAAAAACTAGAGTCAATTCCTTAGGATATGGACTAAAGAACAATTCTGGAACATTGCTCAGAACTTTGACACATTTAAAAATAGTACCAATAAAATAGTGCTATTTAAAAGGAAGAAAATCATGCTGTGAAAGTTTAGCTTCTCTTTATACTAAAGCACAATCTCTCTAGATTCAAAAATGTTAACAGGATTTCATTAGAATTTTGCTCATTAATAACTCAATGAATTCACCCATACCCACCCTCCCCATATATAATTTGATTGATTTTATGTGCAAAACAAGCTATCAGAATTCGCTCCCGAGTCACAAAATATCAGGTGGCACTTTAAAAAAGTCTTGGGAACTAGGCTGAATTTTGCCTTTCACGGCAATAGTTTGAACACAGTGCCATAAAACTGACAATGGAGGCGATTTGCAACAGAGAACCCCACAGTACTCCTTGTTGTAAGGGTGTGTTAGTCCAGCTGGCACTACTGAGAAGCTGGGTCCAAACGGATCGAGTCATTCAAGGCAGAATCTTTCAGTCACTCTCTCCTGTTGCTGGACTCACTCCAACTCTTTGCTCGACAAGTTGGAGAAAATCCAGATTAAATAGCAATGTCATCCTGGTCAGAGGGGCTGAATGCGGCTGCTCTGAGGATATCCAGAGCATGAACCAGGATGAGGGTCCCCGTCAAGTGTTTCCAGCGCTTTGTGATGGGGTGTTTCATTTTATCCAGCCCCAGGTGCAGTTCCTGAATCACATCTCTGTAGCTGTCTCCGATCTGTGCACTCCAGGTCAGCAGGAAGTCATAGGCTGGTTTCCACATAGCCTGGAAGAGTACAAATCAATTAGTCCTGCTATATTCCACAACAACATCTTGCATTTATATTGCGCCTTTAACATAGTAAAACGCCCCACTCCCAATCCTTCTAGTGGCAAAGGATATTTCCATTTTGTTGTCTTTGCTCTATCCTCCTGTTGTATTGATAGCTTACAAGC
The DNA here is from genome assembly GCA_030390025.1 of Squalus acanthias. Taxonomy (NCBI): domain Eukaryota; kingdom Metazoa; phylum Chordata; class Chondrichthyes; order Squaliformes; family Squalidae; genus Squalus; species Squalus acanthias. Next base: position 93,633,411 of record CM059427.1, on the reverse strand, counting down.
TGCATATTGTAAGTCTCAACTAGCCAAACTTATGTCTGGTCACATGCAGGGAACCACGCAGCAGACACAAGGGGAGCCCAACATGTGTCAGTGGGATGCTAAACTTCCCAAACTGACGAGTTCAAGTTTGAATCAGTTCAAATTTTGTCAATTTTTCCTCAGTGAAACCGTAATAGAACGCTTCACGACACTGACTGCACCCTTTCCTTATTCTCAATTAACTACCATGGAAAGACACTTGGAAAGGGATTGAAATTGTAGGCTACATTAATTCCACAAATCAGGATTGGAATCAAATTGGTGGTGACTCGTGTCTCATTATCAGCATTGGAAAGAAACAGGTGGAAGCTTTCACTCGTGTAGGGTTAAAAGCACCAAAGTAGTTTACAGAAGCAAATAGTTTGTGAATGGCAGAAACTCCAGACTTTGGGAATTCTGATATTTATCACAAACTTGCATTGGTTAGGAAGCTGAATGACTCTGAAATCCAACCCCCAGTTTGCTATGTAACTAGGGATTGGGGGGCGGGGGGGGGGGGGGGGGGAGGAAGGAGGAGGAAATATAAAACAAAACAGGATTCCTGCTCATGGGTGTTATTACTCAGTGACCCCTGTGGGTTACTGCATGTGTTATCTTTGAATGAGGGCAGGATCAGGCTTGGCCATGATGCCCTCTACAGTTCAGTAGTCTGTTGAGACTCACTGTCCATGCTGATGCATGAATAAAACTAGCCACTGGCATGAGGTAAGGGAGGCCTTCTAGTAGCCTTGGAACTGTACCTCAGAAGGGAAGGAAGAAAAAAAAAGAGGCCAGACAAGTTCATTAACCTTCATACAATGGAGCTGCTTTGATCACACAGGTGACTGATATGTCCCAGAGTAATTCCCTGTGTTAGTTGGAATTGCTCTGGACTAGCCTGGATACTAATTTGGGGTCATCCAATTCAGGAAAAGTTAGTACTCGATTAGTTGCTGCTAAGCTCCTGGCTGCTGGTGAGCACAGACCTCCAGGTCAGTCGAGCTATTCTAGGACATACCCAGGAGCTGACAAGAGCACTCAACCAGGTGTGAGATCCAAAATACCACAGCCTCTCAGGAGAAGGAACAAATCACAAGAGCCATCACCTGCAAGGTAGGAGTTCTTTTCATGACTTTGTAAAGAAAGGGGCGGAGGGGAAGAGAGGAAGGAGATTGAAAGTACCTTTGTGCTGAAAATATTCTCCTGCACTTTCCTTGCACAATCCACCCTATCATGGGCTCTACCCCACCCATTGAATTTCCTCAGCAAAAGTTTCATTTAAATACTCCCCAATCCCTAATGGTAAACAAGCAAAAGTCCAGAATATTCATCCAATCCCAAATCTCCACAACTCATCTCTTGCTGGCTGATCACTCCAGACACCAGCACAGAGACCATTAAGTACAGATATACCAACTTTACAGTCCAAACATCCCCATTTCATGCCTATGGGAATAGGAGGCTGTATGGGGCACTTTCCTGTCAAATGTATTGTTTTTACAACCACATTTCCATTTCCTTGGTTTTAAATTCTTGTTTTGTTGAGTGAAACTGGCTGTTCAATCTAAACTCTTCAAGCGGCCAAGTACATTTAATGTTTGCGCTAAAGCACTCCCTGCTCCTCTCATCTACATACTATAGATAGGTCTACAAAACGGTGCAATATCACTGTGTACCTGTTAGATTATAAAATACATACAATCGGGTTTCTTGAGGACAGCAAGATGATTCTAGTTAAAGCATAGAAATTACTTAGGAGTGACCAAAGTTTTCCACTTCCCACATGTCCCACTGTAAGGTTTCCTCCAGCACACTTGGTATAATGCTGTACGCAGCAGCACACAGGTCACAACCTTAAATAGGCACCAATGTTTCTTGATATCACACTGGCGCAGTAGGAGTGCTCTTCTGATGTTTGGGTTAAGGTGCAATGTTGTAACTATCACCGCCAAAAAATCAGATTAACTGGTCGTTTCTGGGGCCTTGCTATGTGCAAATTGACTACGGCACTTGCCTACATAACAGTAATTCATTGGCTAGGAACCATTTTGGGGCGTCCTCTTTTAAAGGCCTGAGGAACTTCTGCTCTGTGTGATCCGGCAGGCCTGTTTGTGAAAGGAACTCAGTGACAAGATGGGATGGGGGGGGGGGGTGATGGTGAAGAAGGGAGAGGGAGGAACAGGGAAGGTCACTTACAAAGTCTGGCTAACATTAGGAACTTTGTTATTCACAAGTCATCCAGTGATGAATGGTGCCGCACTATCAGCTTGTTTTAGCTGTGCCTGGGTGGGGTGGGGTGGCCTTGGGCTAAAAAGAGGGCCTATAGTCTGTTCAGCAACAAAGGATGGTTTATAATGGGCCTCACACAAGCTCATCCATACAACAGCTGGATGGAGATTAGTAAATGGCTCTTTGGATGTTAGTGCTTACCAAGGCCAAATTCTGCCGTATCAGATAGAGCAATGGATAGTCAGTGAAACAGGGCAATTCAAAGACTTTAAAATCAGCCTGTGTGAATGGCATGGTCTTCAAGAAAATGAATACATCCCCACAGATTCTACTTTTGCAAAATGTAATTTCTTTCTCTCACATGCACTCAGTCAAGTAACCCCTGAGGGAAGGCGAGTTAAGTCTGATCTGCTTCTGTTCGTATGGACACTGCTTCCTATTTAGAAACAGGGCGGTAAGCAATGTTCCCGTTAAGCTGCGTGGCCGCAAAGTGGTCTGGAAGTCCCGCGCAGGCCGGTCACCGGCTTTTGAACGGAAAAACCGCACGTGCGGAAATTTGAATGACCGCGCACCCAAAAAAAATTAGAGGGAACATTGGTGGCCAGAACTTGTGACCATTCATTACAGCTTTCAACGCTCGGCTGAAACCAGAAAGTATGGCTGGCGGCGGGGTGGGAGAGAAGAGAAGGGAGGAAAGAGGGTGGAAGGCAGGAGAGAGAGAAAGAATGAAGGGAGCGGGAAACTCCAGCTATAACCGTAAACAGGCTGGACTCAAATCGGGGTCTTCCACTCAGTGGTGCAAACCTTTTATCTCAAGTGCTGCGGGTCTCTGCTATCATTAAAAATACAGGAGTGAATTTTCCCCCAGAGCGGGGAAGCTCGGTTCATGTTGAGGACTGGGCCTCATTTGCATTGGAAACAGAACGCCCTAGAGCTGCCCACTGGCTCCAGGCCGCCCTCCAGACAGAATGGGAAGGAGGGGCTCGATCTGAGGAAGGGGGGTGGGGTGAGCTGGAGCTGAAGCATCCCAGGCTGGGCGCACTCCTGCTTCTCCTGGCCCCACAGAAATGAAGAGGAGCACAACCTGTAGGATCCTCTTCAGCTGGACTGCCACCTGATGCTGGTTGGAGCACGCGCGGGCCCCTGAAGTGCCAATTGGGGTCCTATTAGCATCATAGGACTCCGATCTCCATTTTAAACAGGCCTACTGGCTGACTCAGAGGCCGCTCCAGCCACCCAGCAAGAGGCTCAGGGCCCACTATTTTCAGCAGGTTCTACCAGATGTAAGGGCTGAAAAATCAGCCCACAGCTTCTGCAATAGGAAAAGAAATAGTGAATTTTGGGACCATTGCTCTTCTCAACAGGTAAATGATCTGGACTTGGAGAGAGGGAGCACTATATTAAAAATTGCAGACAATGCAAAATTCAGGAGCTTGCTTAAGTGTGATGAAAAACCAAGTGATTTCAGGAAGACAAACAGGTTAGCATATTGGGCAGATAGATGTCAGATGACATTTAATGCAGAGAAATTATAAAGGGTTTTTAATAAGGCAAATTGGAAAAAAGTATTCCACTGGTAACTAGAGAGCATAAAGTTAAGATGGTTACCAAAAGAACAAAGGGTTAGGTTAGGAGATTTAAAGAAAAATACAGAGGGTTGTTAGAACAACAACTTGCATTTATATAGCATCTTTAGTGTAGTAAAACATTCCAAGGCGCTTCACAGGAGCGGCGGAGAGGTTTAGAGAGGGAATTCCAGAGCTTAGGGCCTAGGCAGCTGAAAGCACGGCTGCCAATGGTGGAGCCATTAAAATCATGAATTATGATTAAGAACATAAAATGCCCTACCAGAAACAGATGCTGAATCCATAATAGCTTCTAAAAGGAAAAGCAGATCAATACTGTGGTACAAATCCAGCTTCAGAATGAGGGCGCTGACATTGGCTGCACTAACACGGCGGGCTGAATAACCTCACCTCAGTTTCAACAACCCCATTCTTGTCCCTGTGGGGAGCTTCGTAAGCATCCATCTGTTGCTTGGAGACTTTGGCCAGTTTCTCAGATAGCTCTCTCCATCTCGAGGCCACTTCAACAGCAGTGGTGAGCAGTACAAAATCCTGAATGAGCCTGGCGACGAGACCCTGGCAGTCCAGTTTTAACAAGGCCTAGGGGCAATAAAAAGGGAACAGTTCAGAAGCTCTAAATGAGATACAAACATACGAAATTGACACGCAGGAAAAAACCAGCTGGTTCATCAAGCCTGCCCCGCAGTAATAATGGCCAGAGCATCATGACTTAAACACTTCTTCCCTCGTCCCTGCAGCTATATAATCTCCTGCGAGAGGCAACAGAGAGAGGAAAAAACCCAGGGTCAGTAAGGGAATAAATACAGTGGAAAATTCCTCTCCGACCCCCCTCAGGCAGTCGAAACCAGTCCAGGAGATCACACGGACCAAGTGTGATCGAAAGAGACACTTGCCTTCTACATGATGCGATCTCTGCCCCGGTCAGGAACCGGTCCAGCTCCCTCTTGAAGGCAGAGAGTCAGCAACCACCACACCAGCCGGCAATGTATTCCAGAGGCTCACTACTCTTTCGGAAAAGAACCACCTAACATCCAGTCTATTCCTACTCTTACATCGTTTAAACTCGTGTCTCCTAGTGCTCCCCAATCTGTTAAACTGGAATAATCAATCAATAGGGACACTATCCAGCCTTTAATTATTTTATAGACCTCTATCAGGTCACCTCTAAGTCTACGCTGCTCTAAAGTATATAACCCAATGTCCTTGACCCTATCAGAGTAGCTAAGGTTCTTTAAGCTAGGAATCATTCTTGTAGCTCTCCTCTAGATCTTTTTCAAAGCCACTATATCACCCACCATGTGGGGGGTCCAAAACTGGGTACAGTCGTTGCGAGGAACCAGACATAGTAGGGATTACTGAGACATGGCTACAGAAAAATTAGGACTTGGAATTAAACACTGCATGGTACATCATATTTAGAAAAGATAGGGAGGGAAAAAGGAGGTGGAGTAGCTGTACTTATTAGGGATAACATAATGGCAGTAGAAAAAAGTGACGCAGATATCAGCAAGACAAAAATAGAATCCATATGGATAAAGATAAAAGATAAGAAATAGGAGCAGGAATAGGCCACTTGGCCCCTCGAGCTTGCTCCGCCATTCAATAAGATCATAGCTGATCTTGGGCTCAAAGCCACTTCCCAGCCCGCTCCCCATAACCCTTCACTCCCTTATCTTGCAAAAATGTGTCTATCTCCACTTTAAATGTATTTAATGACCCAGCCACCACAGCTCTCTGGGGCAGAGAATTCCACAAATTTACGACCCTCTGAGAGAAGAAGTTCCTCCTCATCTCAGTTCTAAAAGGGCGACCCTTTATTCTGAGACTGTGCCCCGAGTTCTAGATTTCCCCATGAGGGGAAACATCCTCTCTGCATCTACCCTGTCGAGCCCCCTCAGTATCTTATATGTTTCGCTAAGATCACCTCTCATTCTTCTAAATTCCAATGAGTATAGGCCCAGCCTGCCCAACCTTTCCTCATAAGTCAACCCCCTCATCTCTGGAATTAACCTAGTGAATCGTCTCTGAACTGCCTCCAATGCCTAAATAAGGAGACCAAAACTGTATGCAGTACTCAAGGTGTGGTCTCACCAATACCGTGTACAGTTGTAGCAGGACTTCCCTGCTTTTATACGCCAACCCCCTTGAAATAAAGGCCAACATCCAATTTGCCTTTTTGATTACTTGCTGTACCTGCATGCTAACTTTGTGTTTCATGCATAAGGACCCCCAGGTCCCTCTGAACTGCAGCATTTTGTAATCTCTTCCATTTAAATAATAGTTTGCTTTTTTTTTTAAAGGATCAATCACACTAATAGGCGTAGTCTACAAACCACCTAATAGTGGAAGGGAGGTGGAGGAAGAAATATGCAGACAAATTAGGGAAATTAGTAAAAAACATAGAATAATCATCATGGGGGATTTCAACTACCCCGATATTAATTGGACAGAAGAGGTAGGTAAAGGGGATAAGGGAATGGAGTTCCTACAATGTGTACACGACTCCTTTCTAACCCAATATGTAAAAAGCCCAACAAGGGAGGATTCGCTATTGGATCTAGTAATGGGGAATGAACCAATGCAGATAAGGGAAGTAAAGGTAGGGGAACATATAGGCAATAGTGACCATAATATAATATGCTTTAAGATGATAATTGAGAAGGACATAAGTATGACGAAAAACCAGGTTAATAGATTGGAGAAAAGCTGATATTGAGGGGCTGAGAATAGAACTTGGGGAAAAAATTGGGCAACAATATTGGCAAACAACGATGTAGAACAGCAATGGGAAACATTTAAAACGGTGTTCAACAGAGTGCAGAAAAAATATATTCTGCTAAAAGGAAAGAACAAACTAAACAATAATGAGACTCCATGAATGAATAAAGCCATAAGGGAACAATTGAGGGTAAGGAAAGAGGCATACATTAATTACATAGACAGCAGGGGAGTGCATGATGAGAGAATATGAAAAGATTAGGAGAGCAGTAAAAAAAAAAATTAGGAAGGCAAAGAGGAACTATGAAATTAAATTATCAAGGAACATAAAACAAAATAGTAAAATATTTTATAGGCACATCAATAAAAAAAGGAAGGTTGGGATGGGAATAAGGCCATTAAGGGATAGACAGGATAATACCACAGGTAACGTTAGAGAGATGGCAGAAATATTAAATAATTATTTTGCTTCAGTATTTACCAGGGAGATAGAACAGGTGGACATGACATTGGATGTTGAGATTAGCAACGAGATAAGTGCATTTAAAATAAAAAAAAGGGGATATATTAAATAAATTAATCAAACTCAGAGGATAAGACCCCTGGTCCATCCAGATGGATTGTATCCATGCATTTTAAAAGAATCTAGGGAAGAGATAGCAGAGGCATTACTGCACATCTTTAATAATTCATTAGAAAAAGGTGTAGTGCCACAGGACTGGCGGATAGCTAATGTAATACCGATATTTAAGAAGGGGGATAGAACATGTCCAGGGAATTATAGACCAGTCAGCTTAACATCAGTGGTAGGAAAAATAATGGAATCCCTACTAAGGGAGAAAATAGAAGAACATCTAGAAATGAAAAGTATAATAATGAATAGTCAACATGGATTTCAAAAGAGAAAGTCTTGCTTAAGCAACCTTACTGAATTTTTTGAAGAGGCAACAGAGAGAGTAGACAATGATAATGCAGATGATGTAATTTATCTGGATGTTCAAAAGGCCTTCGATAAGGTACCCCATAATAGACTGATGAACAAGGTCAGAGAATGCGGAGTCAGGGGACAAGTAGCAGAATGGATTGCTGGCTGGCTTCAGGACAGAAAGTAGGAGTAAAGGGTAGCTATTCACAGTGGCAGAAGGTGGGTAGTGGTGTTCCACAAGGATCAATGCTGGGACCACTGCTGTTCACAATTTACATTAACGATTTAGACTTAGGAATCAAAAACACAATTTCTAAATTTGAGGATGACACCAAATTCGGGGGGATAGTCAATACTGAAGAGGACTGCAACAAGTTACAGGAGGACATTAATAAACTTGCAGAATGGGTATATAATTGGCAAATGAAGTTCAACACAGAAATATGAGAGGTAATACATTTTGATAGGAAGAATAGGGAGGTCACTTATCACTTGGAGGGTGCGAGTCTAGGTGGGGTAGAGGAACAAAGGGATCTCAGAGTACAAATACACAAATCACAAAGTTACGACTTGGTTAGCAAGGTCATAAAAAAAGCAAACCAAGCACTAGGGTTTATTTCTAGAGGGATAGAATTGAAAAGTAGGGAAATTATGCTAAACCTGTATCGATAGTATAGATACATTTCAGGGGAGGCTAGACAAGCATATGAGGGAGAAGGGAATAGGGCCTGTTTCTGTGCCTGTAATCCTATGTAGTACTCCAGATGTGGTCTGATCAGTGACTTGTATAATGCCAAAATGGTGTCCTTTGATTTATACTGACTCTATTGACAACCTAATACCTTTAGCTTTAGCTACAGTTTCTCTACATCGGTCATGAACCTTCAGTGATCTGTGCACCAAGATCTTTTGTTCTCTCAAGCTCTTCGAGTACGATAGCAAAATACTGCGGATGCTGGAAAATTGAAACAACAAAAAACGCTGGAAAAACTCAGCAGGCCAGGCAGCATCCGTGGAGAGAGAAACAGAGTTAACGTTTCAGGTCGAAGACCTTTCGTCACCATTTGCAATTGTGTGACCCACTCCCCTAGCTCATTTAAATCTTTTTGCAATTGATTGCACTCCTGTACACTCTTAACCCTCACAGATTTTGGCTTCACCTGCAAACTTACTGATCCCAACACCATTGCCCAGGTCATTAATAAAGACAGCAGCAGGCTTTGGACCCGATCCCAGGGGGGTGGGGGTGGAAACCACGAGTAACGTGCCTCCAGGCTGAAACAAATCCATGAATTACAACTTTTTGGCTGCGGATTAGAACCGATTCCTAATCCAGCATATCAAATTGCTGCCGATACCACAAGATTGTCATTAAAATGTAAAATCTATAAAACACTAAAGGGTTATAGAAATCAGGCAGGGGGATTGTGATATACTTGAACAAATTAGTATTGAGAGGGAAGAGGTACTAGCTGTTTTAGCAGGCTTAAAGTTGGATAAATCCCAAGGCCCAGACGAGATGTATCCCAGGCTGCTGAGAGGCGCAAGGGAGGAAATTGCAGGGGCTCTGACACAAATTTTCAGAACCTCTCTGGCCAAAGGGGAGGTGCCAGAGGACTGGAGGACAGCTAACGCAGTACCATTATTCAAGAAGGGTAGTAGGGATAAACCAGAGAATTACAGGCCAGTGAGCCTATCAGTGGTAGGGAAATTATTGGAAAAAGTTCTGAGGGACAAAACTAGTCTCCACTTGGAGAGGCAAGGATTAATCAAGGATAGTCAGCATGGCTTTGTCAGGGAGAGATCATGTCTAACCAATTTGATTGAATTTTGAGAGGGGGTGACTAGGTGTGTGGATGAGGGTAGTGCAGTTGATGTAGTCTACATGAACTTCAGTAAGGCTTTTGACAAAGTCCCACATGGGAGACTGGTCAAGAAGGTAAGAGCCCATGGGATCCAGGGCAATTTGGCACATTGGATCCAAAATTGGCTTAGCGGCAGGAGGCAGAGGGTGATGGTCGAAGGTTGTTTTTGTGACTGGAAGCCTGTGTCCAGTGGTGTACCGCAGGGATCGGTGCTGGGTCCTTTGCTGTTTGTAGTGTACATTAATGATTTAGATATGAATGTAGGAGGTATGATCAGTTAGTTCGCAGATGACACGAAAATTGGTGGAGTGGTAAATAGCGAGGAGGGAAACCTCAGGCTACAGGACGATAAAGACGGGTTGGTCAGATGGGCAGAACAGTGGCAAATGGAATTTAACCCTGAAAAGGGTGAGGTGATGCATTTTGGGAGGACTAACAAGGCAAGGGAATACACAATGAATGGTAGGATCCTAGGAAGGACAGAGGATCAGAGGGACCTTGGTGTGCATGTACATAGATCCCTGAAGGCAGCAGGACAGGTAGATAAGGTAGTTAAAAAGGCATATGGGATACTTGCCTTCATTAGCCGAGGCATAGAATATAAGAGCAGGGAGGTTATGATGGAGCTGTACAAAACGCTAGTTAGGCCACAGCTGGAATACTGTGTGCAGTTCTGGTCACAACACTATAGGAGGGATGTAATTGCATTGAGAGGGTGCAGAGGAGATTCACCAGGATGTTACCTGGGCTGGCGCCCTTCAGCTATGAAGAGAGACTGGACAGGCTGGGGTTGTTTTCCTTAGAGCAGAGAACGCTGAGGGGGGACCTGATTGAGGTGTACAAAATTATGAGGGGCATAGATAGGGTAGATAGAAAAGGAACTTTTCCCCTTAGTAGAGGGGTCAATAACCAGGGGGCATAGTTTCAAGGTAAGGGGCAGGAGGTTTAGAGGGGATTTGAGGAAAAACTTTTTCACCCAGAGGGTGGTTGGAATCTGGAACTCACTGCCTGAAAGGGTGGTAGAGGCAGGAACCCTCTCAACATTCAAGAAGCATTTAGATGAGCACTTGAAACGCCATAGCATACAAGGCTACGGACCAAGTGCTGGAAAATGGGATTAGAATAGACAGGGCTTGATGGCTGGCGCGGACACGATGGGCCGAAGGGCCTCTTTCTGTGCTGTATAACTCTATGCTAATTTGAGTGGGAGTAAGGGCAATACAAACAGCAGTTATACTCCCTTTAACTTAAGTGCTGCTGCCTTTGGAGAAGTAGAGAAACACCTTAAGAGTAGTTTTCTCAGAGTGCTCCAGAGACAGCAGTACCAACAATTAGCTGCAGAGGAAGGTCAATGGCAAGAAAATAAAGTTGCCACACAAGGCTTTCAAACAACTGAGCAACTTGCGCATGTGTAGTTCATTGTTTACTTCAGTTGCACTGGTGGCAACAGGATATAATGAAACCATCTTGAATAATATAAAGTAGGCCTTTCCCAATAGTCTGCTCTGCAGTTCCCCTACAGTATTCATAGAATCAGAGACTAGTACAGCACAGAGGAGGCCATTCAGCCCATCGAGTCTGTGCCGGCTCTTTCGAAGAGCAATTCAGTTAGTCTCACTCCCCTGCTCTTTCCCCATTCTGGATACGTCCGACATTCCTGCATTTCATACGTAGGTCTCACTGCACAGAAGAACTAGAGTACTGCAGGAGCCAGAAACATGTTAAGCAGACAGAAGAAATGTGGGCTCCATAGGTGTCTGCCTTGGCTCAGTGGCAGCACTCTCGCCTTGGCATCAGAGTTATATCACTGTAGTACTAGCCAAGTGTGCCTTAATAATCTCATTCAAACCATTCCACTCTACCTTGACGAGTCTATTGCATTCACACCACTCACCCATAAGAAAACAATTCCAAAATTTAAAATATATTTAAATAATCAAACGCACAGAATAAGGTCCCATTTGCTCAGTGGTTTTCTTCCTCCCACCCAACCCCAGCCCAATCTACTATAGTCGGTGCAAAATGAGAGGGAAACGACTGGAGGATTACTAACAAAACAATGAGGAACAATATTGCAGCAGTGTTTATTTTTGTTTGTTGAATAGTGGTGCTTCTTCTCCCCCGCGGCCCCACCCTACGGGAAAAAACTTACTGACACTCGCACATGAAAAATGGCCACCTGGGCATGGTACCACAGGGCATGCTGGCACCTATGGAACTGTGGCTCGGAATGAGCTACCACTTTCAGAGCGGAAAATGAGAGACACGGCTGGTATTCTTAGCACGTTACCAGGACAACACCCCCTTTAAAATAGAGGATGACATTTTTAACAATCACGTCTCCATCAGTGAAGTCCCGCAACCCCTAAAGAACCTAACTCTCAATAGGGAGAGGGGGCTAAACATAAACTCGTCTATAAATTTCTTCTCTTCACCACCTCACCTCCCCCCCCCCCCTCCCAGTAGTTTTGATACACATCCTACATGGAAGCTACCTCTAAACTGCAGGGGTAAGAGCAGGCACATTCTGTCCAAAACAGGGGTTGGGGTAGTCATTCCCCTGACTGTAACACACCTCTCATCTGAAACGGGCTGAATAATGTTGAGCGACTACTACAATGAAGAATCAAAAGATAACGAAGGCAGGGAATTTAAAACTCAGTTAGATGGCTTCTTTAGAATGAGAGACAATAGTACCGACCCAGAGATTTGTCCACAAAGGTTAGTTTATCCTTTTAGCATGTCTGGCTGCTTGTAACAATGTTTAAATATCTAAGGAGAAAGTGCTTTCGATGCACCTGGATTTGGGGATGAAGAGCACGATACAGAATTATTGAAGACAGAGCCATGCAGCTCGTGTTAGTGCAAGAGTCAATAATTGGTAGACTGATGTGGGATGTTGATTGAATAACTCTTCAAAAGTAAAAAAAAAAAATCACACGTGAAATTACCGCAAATAGATCAAATTGGAAAAACTTGAAACGAGGAATCTCAGGCGAAGGGAAAGATTAATACTAAAATGGCACCGAGTAATTCAATCAGAGCAGATAATATACCCATTCAGTCCTCTGTACTGTGAACCCAAACAATACCAATGCAGATAGCCCTAAAACAGACACACCAGCTGCGTCCTTCTCAAGAGACATCTGCATTTTAGTTTTCTGGTGAATGTGTGCAACAGAGGGAAGACAAAGCGGTTTGAGAGCTCCCCACCCCCTCAGTTCACAATCTGAATTGTATTAAATGGAGATGCGCGGAGATGAGGCTTCAGCATCTCATCACGGTGAAGTAGCTGGGATTCAGGCACCATGCCAAACACACAAGGGAATAAAATTGCGGATCAAAAAGAGAAACTTACCCAAATAATCTGTGTGTGTAAATTATGAAATACATCAATGTTGCTGTTTTGTGTTTTTGTTTCAGGTCACGGCTGTAGCGCAACTTAGCTGAAGCATCCAGAACACAAATTTAGTGATACTTGCACTCACGTAGCACCGTATTGTAAAGTGTTGCACATAATGACCCGGATTTTCCGATGTCTATGGGTGTGTACGAGCTGTGTACACACCCGTAGGGGCCTCGCAAGTGCCGGTTTCAGGCATGCGAAGCGCACGCACTGAAAACCAGCACTTCCGATCTGTCAAGAATCCGCTTGACAGATCGCACTCCTGCCCTGGAGAAGGGCCTCTGCGGGTGAAGAGTTCCGCTTTCTGCAGAACCTCCGCCCGCTGAAATCCCTTAAAAATCTTACGCCTGGTAAAAGCAAGCGTAAGGCCTGCTTTTATCAGCATAAGAGTTTAAAAAAGTTAAAAAATATTTCCCCCCCCCCCCACTCATTTATAATTTAAAAATACTTTTAAAAAAGCTAAGTTTATTTTTATCCCCATAAAAAATAATTTTTTTTCAAAAAATTAAATGTTTAAAATATTTAATGTAATTTTAACTAATTTTAAAAATGTGATTTAAAAAAATGTATTTAATGTTTTGATGTGTTTTTTGAGTGATCCCCATTCATACTTTTGACAGGTCTAAGCTGTCAAAAGTATGAAGGGAGAGTCCCTTCTTTCACTGGTTTCCCATGGACCACGTGATCCCAGGGACGCTTGTGAACCGCCTGCGCCCCGGGATACGTGGGCCCTGCGCATTTTGTCGTGGAGGCCCAGGAGCTGAAATGTCCGGACCGCCAGAGCCCTCAGGTAAGGGCATAGATTTTTTCCAGATCTCTGATCGGAAAATACGGGCCAATAAGTGTTTGTATTGCAAGTACTAGTAGGTGGGAAAACAATGTTACATGGTAAGCTCCTCATGCACGGTGGGCAACGGCTCAAAATCAGTTTCTCTTTTGTCACTTAAATGCTGTTACAAGCAACTAGACATGCTAAAAGGATAAAATAACCTTTGTGGGCCAAGTTCTGGATTGGTACTATACATTCTGAAGAGCCTATTGTGCCATGTAACCAATAATTACATTCCCTGCTTTCATTATCTTTGTTCTTTACAGCAGTAGTCGCTCAACATTATGCAACCTGTTTCAGATGGGAGGTGTGTTACAGCGAGGGACAGGTCCCAATCCTTGGTTCCGAGCAGAAGCTGCCTCCACTTCCACTGGTAATTTGAAGATGGCTTGCATGTAGGATGTGTATCAAAACTGCTGGGGGTGGGGAAGAGAGGAAGAGATAGATCAGCCTTATTCATTGATGGGATTTCCCTACATGTAGGAAAGGAAGCAGTCACAGGACATCTTATATTGATAAGAGCCTTTGTCTGATGAGATGATACAAGTAATAATTTCAGAATTTTTAAACTGCCCTCAGTTCTCATCTAGATTCAGGTCTAGCCTAATCATCAATTCAATTCCAAACAGCAATTGATACGGTTCTCTTTCCTAAATCACAAATTACCACATACATCTCCTCAATTAAAGAAAATTACTAAAGTGGTGTCAAACATGGTACCAACTCATACACAAAGTTGTCAAGTGTTCTTATTATGAGAGCTGCAAATGTGCTGTGGTATCAGCACTAGTGTAACACAGTCCAGCACAAGATTGAGAACTTGATCTCAAGCTTGGCCTGAACTATGAAGCAATGGGGCTGCATTAGATTTTTAAAAACTGAGAAATCCAGATAAAGTGTCAACTCAAATCAGTTGGTAGCATTCTCACCTCAGAGTGAGGAAGGTTTTGGTTCCAGCCCCACTCCAGCACCTGATCCAGGCTGACACTCTAGTGCAGTACTGGGAGAGAGTGCTGCACTGCCAGAAGCATTGTCCTTTGAATGAGACATTAATCCATGGCTGAGTCCGTCTATTCCAGTAGTTCAGGTGGATGTTAAAAGATCCCAGTGCTCTATGCAGAGAGAGAGAGAGAGGAGATTCTTCCCACGTCCTGACCAAAATTCCTTCCCTAACCATCGCAAGAAAGAAAAAGATACATTTCTTTCAGAAAATAATATTTTGGGGTGCAATACGAGTAATTGGAGACACGACACAGAGTAAATGTAGCATGCTTGGGAGGAACAGGTGACTTTGGACCGACGGTTTCCAAAGCTCTTCACCACTGGGGGTTTCATTGTGTCATGTCTATATAAATGCAAGTCTTTCTATCATGTCTGGGTTTGTTGTAGACTAACTGATAGAGATCGATTGCTATGATTCGTCAACAACTCCATTATCATTGTATCATGCGACTACCAGGAGGGCAGAAGGTGAAGTCGATGGACCGTGGTCTTTTCTGATCGCAATTCCCAAGTTAAGTTTAAATGGTCATTCATTTACTGCAGCATGTGGCATCTTGCTGTGTGAAAAATGCCTATCTCGTTAGCTCCTACAGGAATCGTATGTGAAGCGCTTTGATACGTTTAAAGACACATTGCAATCACTACCATGGTTTCCTGCAGAGACAATTCAAACAGTTAACTATTAGGGCCAACTTATTATACATGGGCAACTACATTTTCTTTATATGCAAAGGGTTACATACAGATGTTCTCCTGAACTGGCCATCCCGAGCATCATATAAAGAGCAATTTGTAAACTCAGGCACCAGTTTTCATCTTTAGAATTTTTAGCCAGAGGAATCCTGGGAGTAGGTAGGCATTTTGTGGCAAACTTCCTCTTAATTGTCATCTTTGAAGTTCTGCGCCACTGACATGAATAAGAACAACGGTTTATTACAGTGCTTCCAATTTGTTTTGTGGGCTGGGTAGAAAGAAATCTACACAAAACATCTCCTTCCCAGCTGATTTTAACAGATTTAACTGGATAAACAGGACAAAGCAGCCCACTTGATCAGCACCCCATCCACCACCTTAAACATTCACTCCCTCCACCACTGGCGTCCTGTGGCTGCAGTGTGTACCATCTACAAGATGCACTGCAGCAACTCGCCAAGGCTTCTTCGGCAGCACCTCCCAAACCAGCGACCTCTACCATCTAGAAGGACAAGGGCAGCAGGCGCTTGGGAACACCACCATCTCCAAGTTCCCCTCCAAGCCACACACCATCCTGACTTGGAAATATATCGGTGTTCCTTCATCGTCGCTAGGTCAAAATCCTGGAACTCCCTCCCTAACAGCACTGCGGGAGTACCTTCACCACACTGACTGCAGCGGTTCAAGGTGGCGGCTCACCACCACCATCTCAAGGGAAACTATGGATGGGCAGTAAATGCTGGCCTTGCCAGCGATGCCCTCATCCCAGGAACAAATTTAAAAAAATCAAAGTGGTTAAGGAGACACTGACAGGTGTGCAGCCATTTCCCTTTATAACATTTAAAAGACTATACAATTCAGCTGAATTGGTGTACCTGACATCAATTCAATAACTGAGCATCATAGGGGAGGGATGGACAAAGAATTCACTTTAGATATTACTGAACATACAAAGATCTGCGTCCAAGACCAAATGGATGGTTTTAACACACGGCTCCATGAGCACCACCCATTCCACACTGATCGGCTACATGCACCACATCAGCTTCGAGCTTCTGGCAGCCAGGTAGTGGCAGCTATTGCGTACATCATTATCCAAGTGCATTTTCCAGGAAATTATGGCGTTAAGTGTCATGCTATTACTTGCGCTACACCAACATTCCCTGGACCATTTCCTCCGCTATTCTCCTCGCCGAAACAGTATTTAAGTTAATTTTCATAGCCCCACCCAGTAAAATCAATGGCGATCGCGACTTTCCAGAATGGACACCTATATTTATCGCCGCTGCCAGTTACACTGGGAAATAATGGCGTTGGGTGACCTGGCAGCGGTGTGATTTCCCCAATATTAGTACAGAAAATGGGAAGCATTCGTTTATACTCATGACATATCTACACAATTATCTCTAGCATTTCCCAAATGTTAGAACCTAGTTTTATTGAGGCCATGGTTGTTGTTTATTGTATATAAAGGCCCTGGATGTCCTTGATTTTGACCAAACAATGAACTGATGTTCCCAGAAGTAGTCAGAATTCGACTGAACTGGGCATTTGACCCAAACAATGCATTCGTATGAAAAATAAGCAACTAAATTTTCAATGATTTGAGGAAAATAATTTGTGCATTATTTTGAGGGAACAGAACGAATAGCTGCAGATAAAGCTGCAGAGATCCGAGTCACGGCAGCCTAATAAATAGCTCTGATCGTAACTTGCCTGGTTATCGGTCATTTCTCACTTTGAGATTACAGGATCTGAAAGGTGTTCACAGGGCAGACAACTCCGAGCTGAAATTTATGAAGTAGTCATGCAGGATAATTTAACTGACAGCAAGTTTTATTCTCCAGTTCATTGTTTCTTCAAATTCGCATTCTGAGGTTTAAAATAGTTTCATTAACACAGATCGATTTCAAAGGACAGAAGGGGGAAGTGAGGACTTCGATTTGGTCACAGTTTTACATGAATCAATAAAGAAGATTTAGTACCATCACTGAATGAAATGCAACAAACATTGGCCACTGGCTGCGCCGTATCCGATTTGCCGCCATGCTCGCTGTGGCGCATTCGGTTTAGAGATAGAGGAAAATATGGAGAAAGTTATAGACGGCGGAATTTACGTTCTTGCCATTACAGCAAAATCTGGGCCAGCTCATTTTCTGCCTGTGGACCTTCTCTAACATGAAGCCGTCCTACCGATCATCCAGAAAGAAAAAACATATCTAGATGTTGCCTTCAGCAACCAATGGCTGCATGTAGGAAAAAAATCACGGTACTTCCTTGCCACCAGAGGCACAAACACTATCTCATTTCTGTACTGGAACATGTCCCTGACATTTGGAATTGCTACATACCACTGTTAATAAAGGGAAGTTCCAAACAAAATGGCTGCCTCTAGCCAAGCATTCCAAGCACAAAATGGGTGACCAGCAGTTATCAGTGAGTTTGCTGATAACCCTAAGCATTGTGTCAGAGGCTATGGCCAATTCAGGAGAATGTGTGTGTATGTTGTCTTCAGAATTATAGCTGCAAGTGAAGAAAATGTAGCTGTCCTTGTGTAGGTTGGCCTTAATGATCAACTGTTTGAACTGCCCGCAGCAGGGTATTTAGTATTTGCCAACAATATCAGGTGGACTGGAGTGACAAGCACATAGGTTCAAACCTTTTTAATGACCAGCATTGACCAGTTAATGTTCTTCTGTCAGCCCAATCAATTTTTCATCAGAACTCGATAATTGTTTTTGTAATGTTTTTAATGAAAGCAATTTTGACTCGGTCAGGGTTTAACCATCACGGTCCAAAATGATCTAATCCAAAAATACCGCCCCCCCCCCCCACTTTTTTGGGCATTTAATGATCAACTTGGTGTTTAAAAAGCTTGGGGCTCTTTAAAATCTATTTGAAACAATTGTTGCAAGGTAGGCTGCAGGGGCAAATCAGTATCCCACCAAAATTCCTCTCGGTAATGTGCATTAGTGCCCACACCCTATTTTCTTGAAAGTTTTGAAATGTAACTATTAAAGACAGCATGCCCTGCTTGAAACAAAGCCAAAAATTCCTTGAAAACAACTTCTTTTGTGGTTGTCATTTCCGGCCCTGACAAATGGCTAGAGAGAGCATTAAACGTTTCTCCTCTTGCTCTTTCCTCCTCTGTCAAATCCAGTCAGTGATCGAAAGGGCTGGGGTTTGGGGCGGGGGGAGGGGCGGCGGCGTGTGGATAGGAACTAAATCTTGAGGATCAGATTTTATGATTTTACTTCAACAGTTCCACTAGGTAGAAGAGGCACAGTTAAATATGACACCATGAATGTGTTATACTGGCTCTGTGCACTTGGTGACATCATTGATCTTTCCGTTATAGAAAAAGACTTGAATTTATATAGCGCCTTTCATGACCTCAGGATGTCCTAAAGAGCTTTACAACTAATTAAGTACTTTTGTGGTCTAGTCACTGTTGTAATGTAGGAAATGCGGCAGCCAATTTGCACAGAGTAAGGTCCCACAAACAGCAGTCAGATAAATGACCAGATAATCTGTTTAATGCTGTTGGTTGAGGGATACTGGGAGAACTCCCCTGCTCTTTAAATCGTACCATGGGATCTTTTGCGTCCACCTGAGGGGAGATGGATCTTTGGTTTAATGTCTCATCCGAAAGATGGCACCTTCGACAGTGTAGCACTCCCTCAGTACTGCACCAGAGTATTAAACTGGATTATGTGCTCAAGTCTCAGGAGTGGAGTGTTAACTCACGACCTCCTAACTCCGAGGCGAGAGTCCTATCACTAAGTCAAGGCTGACACCTATACAAATGCCAGCAACACAGCCTAGTCTTCAGCAGAGTTACTCATTTGCACATAAACCTCAAACAATTGTCTCTCTAGGATAAAGCTTTTGTCTTTTGATAGGTCTGTATCATGGAGCCTCTAAAGCTACTTAGTTTAAAATTAAATGTTCCCTCTTGTATCGCAAGTTGCTGATACCAACGCATCTTGGTGTCCTGATTTAGGATTCACCCAAGAACAGCCCTTTGAATTTTTGTTGGGACCTGGAGATTTGTAAATAGGACAAAGCAGCGATTATAAAATACAAGCTCAAACAGAACGGAGTTGCCTGGGCTTCAGAATCGATTGCCAGGGACTGCAGGTTGGACATTACCCTGGTCTACAGTATGTTGCAGGCATCCATCTGTTTACATAACAACGCTTTTTGGTATCTGTATGAATGCAGCTTTCCAACCCGATTTCTACTTGGCATGTGTAGGGGCCGAGTTAGTAGGGGCCAATCAGATCCCAGAATATCAATTTGCAAATAAATACAGAAAGCAGGTATTACATTTCCACACCAAAAACCAAATTTAAGTTGAAATACTGAAATTGTAGTTAAGTTGAACACAGGACTTTGTTTCTGAGCAATTCCAAATTATTTTTGCTTTTTACAATCGTACCAAAGTAAGTCACCCAGCTTTTAAAATTTGCACCACTGTGAATTTCTGATTCTTGAGGACATGGCAAATCCCACCTTCAAAATATGGGTGGCCCTGCTAACTAGCGAGTCTGATGGGCAATCCACAGGTCAGAGATTCGGAACACCAGGCATCGAGCAGCGTGGAGATGAACACTCAGGGCCAGAATTTTAAAAAGAGGGCCCTTGTGATTTGAGATGGTTTCAGATCATTTTTCTCATCTTTGATGCAGACATCTGCTTCCATAGGCAAGTCCTCGCTCCCCATCAACTATTATTTGTAAATCAATCGGAAACATCAGGCTAGATGAACAATGAAAACGTTTCATTTTTAAAGTGTGCACTGGAAATGATGCAGGAAATCACAGTACACTCCCAATGTCCCTGACAAATCACACCGACAGATCCTATCTCAGGCTAAAAACTACAAATCTAGTATATGATGAAATAAGGTTAACAGAAGCAAGATACCTCACAGAACTCTCAGTACTTCTTGCATGACAAAAGTCAAGAGGTCCTTAGCAGTTCCCAGCAGTTCTCTGAATAACCTGCATCCTTGACAAAATGCTTTTACTGAGAAAGACAACTCAGTAACCTCCACCCATATAGTGGTATAGCAAGACGACAATTGACGAACAAGCAAAGTTACTTATACCCAGTCACACGCAGTTTCTGATTGCAGAATTGTAAATCCAAATTCACTTCACAAGTACCATGGTTACCCTCTCCCCATCAGAAGTTAGTCTCCAGCTAATCACCCAACACCAGGATGGGTTGAAACAGAGCCCATCCCTATCTCTGTAATCTCCTCCAGCCCCACAACTCACCCCCCGTGCCCCCCCCCCCCCTCGAGATATCTGCGCTCCTCTAAATCTGGCCTCTTGAGCATCTCTGATTTTAATCGTTTAATCATTTCTGGCCGTGCCTTCAGCTGCCTCGGCCCTAATCTCATGAGTTCCCTCCCTAAATCTCTCCGCCTCTCTTTCCTCCTTTAAGACGCTCCACGCAAGTGATTAAGAAGGCAAATGGAATGTTGGCTTTCATTGCTAGGGGGATAGAATATAAAAATAGGGAGGTATTGCTTCAGTTGTACAAGGTATTGGTGAGACCGCACCTGGAATACTGCATACAGTTTTGGTGTCCTTACTTAAGGAAAGACATCCTTGCTCTCGAGGCAGTGCAAAAAAGGTTCACTCGGTTAATCCCGGGGATGAGGGGGTGGTCATATGAGGAGAGGTTGGGCAGATTGGGACTCTACTCATTGGAGTTCAGAAGAATGAGAGGCGATCTTATTGAAACATATAAGATTGTGAAGGGGTTGGATCGGGTGGATGCGGGGAGGATGTTCCCGATGACGGGTGAGACGAGAACTAGGGGACATAGTCTTAGAATAAGGGGCTGCTCTTTCAAAACTGAGATGAGGAGGAACTACTTCACTCAGAGGGTGGTAGGTCCATGGAATATGCTGCCACAAAAAGCTGTAGAAGCTACAACATTAATTAAATTTAAAACAGAAATAGACAGTTTCCTAGAAGTAAAGGGCATTAAGGGTTACGGGGAGCGGGCAGGAATTTGGACATGAGTCTAGGTTCGGATCGGTCATGGCCCTGTGGGTAGTGGAGCGGGCCCAGGGACTGTGTAGCCTGATTCTGCTCCTATTTCGTGTGTGCAATTCTGTTAGATGCAGGAGATGGTTCTGTGATAGATAGTAGATTGGCGGTTAGGATCAGATCAGCCATGATCTTATTGAATGGCGGAGCAGGCTCGAGGGGCCGATTGGCCTACTCCTGCTCCTATTTCTTATGTTCTTATGTTCTTAAAACGTACCTCTTTGACAAAGCTTTTAGTCATCTGCCCTAATTTCTCCTTATTTGGCTCGGCGTCAAATTTTGTTTGATAACAGAGAAGTGTGAGGTGATGCTTTTTGGCAGAAAGGATAGGGAGAGGCAACATAGACTTAATGACACAGTTCTAAAAGAGTGTGCAGGGACAGAAGGACCTGGGGGTTCATATGCACAGATCTTTGAAGGTGGCAGGACATATTGAGAGAGTAGTTAGCAAAGCATATGGGATCTTGGGCTTCATAAATAGAGGTATTGAGTACAAAAGCAGGGAAGTTATGCTGAACCTTTATAAAGCTCTGGTTAGGCCACAACTAGAGTATTGCGTCCAGTTCTGTTCACCACACTTTAGGAAGGATGTGAAGGTCCTTGAGAGGGTGCAGAGGAGATTTACCAGAATGGTTCCAGGGATGAGGGATTTTAGATATAAGGTTAGGTTGGAGAAGCTGGGGTTGTTCTCCTTGGAGCAAAGGAGGTTGAGGGAAGATTTGATAGAGGTGTACAAGATTATGACAGGTTTGGATAAGGTAGACAGAGAAAGACTGCTCCCATTAGCTGATGGTACAAGGACTAGGGGACACAGATTTAAGGTTTTGGGCGAGAGATACAGGGGGATGTGAGGAAGAACTTTTTTATGCAGAGAGGTGTAATGACCTGGAACTCGCTGCCGACGAGGGTGGTGGAAGCAGGGACGATCAATTATTTCAAAAGGAAATTGGATAGGCACTTGAGGGAAATAAACTTGCAGGGCTACGGGGATAGAGCGGGGGAATGGGACTGACTGGATTGCTCTACAGAGAGCGCCTTGGGACATTTTACTACGTTAAAGACGCTATAAATACAAGTTGTTGTTGTTGTCTCAATTCAGTGCAGCAAGAACAAAACCAGAAAGGAAAGCAGTGCACCAATGCTTCTCAATTTTTTTTTAGTTAATTAAGAAATCAAAAGTAATTAAAAAAGCACGTTGGACTTCTATGGATTGGTGCAGTGGTAGGCACACAAATGCACAACCATGGTTCTTCACATCCCTGACTGTGGCTTGACACCTGCTCCTCATTATACAATCCAAGGCCAAGCTCAGAGGGAGGAAAGGAAGTTTTGTGGCAAGATACCCAGGCCCATTCATCTGTCATCTTGACCCAGAGACAGCTACTGTGCAGTTTTAGTTAAAAAATACAGGTCGATCTTGCGTAAGTGTAGTAGGGCTGATTGTCATTGAAAAAACTCAGGTCCTGCCATTGGGATCATTAAAACCGGGGGTTCGTTATAAGCTATAGTGAAGCTGTGTACAGTTTTGGTTTCCTTACCGAGGGAAGGATAGACTTGCCTTAGAGGGGGTGCAATGAAAGCTCACTAGACTGATTCCTGGGAGGAGGTGATTGTCCCATGAGGAGAGATTGAGTAGACTAGGCCTATACTCTCTGGAGTTTAGAAGAATGAAAGGTGATCTCATTGAAACATATAAAATTCTTAAGGGACTTGACAGGGTAGATGCTGGGAGGATGTTTCCCCTGGCTGGAGAGTCTAGAACCAGGGGTCACAGTCTCAGAATAAGGGGCCGGCCATTTAGGACTGAGATGAGGAGAAATTTCTTCACTCAATGGGTTGTAATCTTTGGAATTCTCTACCCCAGAGGGCCGTGGATGCTCAGTCGATGAATATATTCAAGACAGAGTGATAGACTTTTGGATACTAAGGGAATCATGGGGATAGTGCGGGAAGGTGGAGTTGAGGTAGAAGATCAGCCAGGATCTCATTGAATGGCGGAGCAGGCTCAAAGGGCCGAATAGTCTACTCCTGCTCCTATTTCTTAAGTTCTTATACTGCAAAGCACATGTTTTTTTATGGCGAGAAGCCATCCTGTCTCAAAATGCATTAGGCGGCTCACACCAATGAAGAATGACCTGGACTGCAGCTCATTAAAGAATGGAACATTCCAGTTCCAGCACTGCAAAGCCAAATATGTAACTTAGCAATTTAAAACACTGCAGCGATAACTCAATTCTCATCAATGTGTACTCACAGCCATCAGCTCTTTCTGAAAGGACTTCTTTTCCTTGTTCTCAGTGTCATTACAGTCCTCCTTGAGTTTTTCCAATACAGATGCCACGCGCTCTGGTTCGCTGTCTATCTCTGTCCGGCAGAAGTGCATGAGTGGCATGTTTTTGTAACCCAGGGCGTCCGCAAATGCTCTCCAGCTACTGATATTTTCCATAAGCGTCATCCTTACAGAGGCATAGATGTAAGTCAGAAACTTGCTGGGGCGCAGGATCTGCTCCAAGAGCGAAGAGGTAGTGAGATCAGGCCCGTGAAAGAAGTTCGGCTTAATTTTCCCAACTACTAACACATTTTTGGCATGCACAAGCCCTATCTTCCCTTGGTAGTACCCAGTGTACCACTCTTTCGTTCGCAGCTGCCCTTTCAACTTAATCTTCTCTTCGCTCAGCAATGCAATCACGTCTCCCTTTTTATACTCCAAAAGATAATAGTTTTTGTTCTGCCTTACTACAGTCTTCAGCAGTTTGCCATACTTGAGGTTGTTTACACGGCGGTCCTGAAATATGGGGTATTTACTAGTGACAGCCAAGGGCGAAAGAACAATCTTGCCAACTTCTTTCTTCTTCAGGAACCTCCTCTGCCCGCTGTTTCGTGTTCCAGACTTTGGGGGCGGCTGTGGTGTCCTCACACAGAACTGCGTAATTATCACCTCCTGGTCATCCTTGACCTGGATCCGCAGCGTGAAGTCAGAAAGTTCTTCCTGGATGCGTGAGTGAATGGGAAAGATGAGACGACTGACCTTTCCAAGCTTCACTTGAAATCCACGGACAACCTTAACTTGGTCAGAAGTTTTGATCTCGTAGTTGGAAATATTGGGATGTATGCTTATCTTCAGGTCCTGGGGCTTTGCCAACACAAACTGGTGCTTGCCCCACAGCTGTAGCGCTACTGGTGGTACACTCAAAACCTCTCGGCCTACTTCACTTACTAACAATGACTTGGGTGCGCTATCATGCCCAAAAACAGCTACCACTGTCTTGAATGAAGGATGGATATGCTTAGGCCCATAAACCCCAACCGTGACATTTTTGTTAATGCAGTCCCACACAGTGGCAGGGTACTGCAGTGACCTGGCCTGAGAAACCACAACAACATACATGCAAGGCTCCAGATTGTCCAACTGCACCTGCACTGTATCGCCATAGTGATACACCTGAGGCATTGGTGAGAATGGCCCATCTTTACTGTCACTGCACAGGCAGGTTATCTCAGCATCCTTCTTGCTCACTACATCATCTTTTAGCTCAGCAGAAATTTTCATTTCCAAGGTAAGGAATGTTTTGACTTCCATGTTGCTTAATTTGATCTCAACCACAGGGCTAATGGTTGTACATTTATCATTGTTCAACTCTACAGGAGGATCCAACAAGGCCTTCATCGAAATCTGCTGGGTTTCTCCTGGAGACACATGTCCTTCTGGTACATGAATACTGATATTGGTGTCTGGAAGTTGAACTGCTCCACCTGTGCTGTCCAGCTTACACGCAATATTAGTCTCCACAGGCTGAGTCTGACCCCAGCCAGGATTTTGCCCCAGAGAGTCCAGATCATGGCATGAACGTGCCAGTTTCCTGTGGTTAAGCCATGCTGTTCGGAAGTCCTCCCTGCTCTTGAACTGTTCAGGGTCTGGAGACTGCATGCTTGTGAAGAAGCCAGTCGAGGAAGGTGCATCAGACTTGGCTTGCAAGACTGAAAGCTCAGACATACTGTACGACCGCTTGCTCCTGAAGAATGGATTGTTCCGACTCAGGAGTGGATCAAACTCGGCCTTTGAGCTGGTTAATGGGTCTTCCTCAAAAATACCATTACTTACACTGTTAGCTGTTAATGTTTTGGAACCAGTATAAGATGGTGTTAATGAGTCAAATAGAAGTAGATCCACTTCTGATTTAGTTGCCTGTTCACTGTTGGAACTGACACTATGTACGTTCCCATCTAGAAATGGATTGGAGGATGCAAAGCCATTCAAAAATGGATTGTTATGTTGGGGTTTTGCAGACGTTTTCTCAAAGACATCTCCCCACTCTCCAAGTAAATCCATCTCTTTGGCACCTTCATCAGAACTGTCCCCAACATTATCCACCATTCCACTGTCTCGGAGGGAGGAACTTCTGCCAACAGGCTGAACATATGAAGCAGGAATGTAGCCCATTTCAGTATTGTTGTGGGCATACCACCATTCAGGTCCAGAGGTGTCCAAGACATACAGAAGATCCCCCTTGTTAAATTTGAGTGTTGTAAAATTAGTAGGACAGTAATCCTTGATAGCCACAACTTCACGTGCATCTCCAAAAGATGTAGATGTATCCAACCGCAAGGTACTAGGAGAAGGCACTGCAAATTTTAGAAAGAGAAGCATTAATACAGGCAGGGTTACAGGTTTCCTTAAGGATCGACTATGCCTTTTGACATTAGGAATACATTTAACCATTTCAAGCAAACATATTCACCAAGGCAAGACAAATTTAAGTGCAGCACAATAAGGTAAAATATATCCTGGACATCGAAGTTCTTGCAAATTGATTAATGTGCAGTAACAGTGTTGCAAATAGAAAGAACGATACCCTACAGGAGGAGGCCATTCGGCCCGTCGTGCCTATGCTGGCTCTTTGAAAGAGCTAAAATATTCATCTATATTAATGATTATACATCTGCCAAGCATACAGATAGTTGGTATAGTACATGTAAAATACTTGGAAATAGAGAACAAAAGCTGTGCATTTAGAATAGAAAATACACTCAGGTGTACTTTGTGAGTGCTGTAACCCAACTTTGGTCCAAATTGTTATAATCTGCACAAGCTTTGTTAATGGTTTACAGATCGTTCTCTGTACCCCTTGCTTGTTACTGCTTTGTAACCACTTTACTAATTCTGTACAAATGGCAACTGTGTGAGATCATCAATAAATAATTTTACCTTCTCTGATATTGAGGTCTACAACAGGAGAAACTTAAGAATGGGGGGGCGTAATCACAGTGGCTCAGCAAATTTAATCGGTAAGTAGCTCCTCTCCACTCCTGGGGTTTTTCTTCTGTCATTTCTGGATCTGTTGTAGACTAATTGATTGCTACGATCAGTCAACAACTGTATTATCATTGTATCGTGTGACTACCAGAAAGGTAGAAGGCGATCGAGATGGACCTTGGTTTTTTTGTCCAGCGATTCCCTAGGTCCTATGCCCTATGTCCCTAGTAGCTGAGCCATACAAACCAGAGAGGGCTTATTGAGTATGGGAAATGGTCCAGCACTTTCCTTCCTCCCACAAAAAACTGGACTGCTCGCTAAAGCTGACTGCTGTGGAAGCCCCAGTCAGTGACTGAAAGCAACTATATTGTCTGCTAAATCTGCAGCTTAGATATCAGGCAATCATAACTGGTTTTAGTTGAAGGGAAGAAAAGTCGTAGGAGAGAACTTTTAGTTCAAAGTACTCCAGCACTCCTCCAAATTCTATGTTGAAAAATGTTATAGTTGAATAATGTTATCTTTTTAAAAAGAAAAGTACACAACTGGTTTCAAAAGAAGTTTCCTTGTGAATGCACTCAACAGAATACAGCAAGAGGCTTCATATTTCCAACATGTATGGTTTGTAATAAGATTGAATTCTCCTGAGTATAGAAGATTAAAGGGTGATCTCATTGAACTGTTTAAGATGATTAACGGAGTTGATAGGGTAGGTAGAGAGAAACTATTACCTCTGGTGGGAGAGTCCAAAACAAGGGGGCATAACCTTAAAATTAGAGCTCGGCCATTCAGGGGTGATGTCAGGAAGCACTTCTTCACGGATTGGGTAGTGGAAATCTGGAACTCTCTCCCCCCGAAAAAACTGTTGAGACTGGGGGTCAATCGCAAATTTCAAAAGGGAGATTGACAGATTTTTATTAGGCAAGGGCATTAAAGTGTAGGGAACCAAGGCAGTTGGATGGAGTTAAGATACAGATCAGCCATGATTTAACTGAATAGCGGAACAGGCTCGAGGCACTGAATGGCCTCCTCCTGTTCCTATGTTCCTGAAAAGGTTATGGTTTGATGACCCATTTTGACACCACCAACACAAAGGAGCGCTGCCCGCCATTCAGATCAATGAGGGCCGCAACTTCAGACATAGTTAGGAGTAATTTCAGAGCTGTATGATTCAACTGGGGAGGAAGAGGCCAGAAAAACCATCTTTATGGGGCACAAGGCCCCATCTTCACCTGCAGCTAAAAGGGGAGTGAGGAACCAATTCCCACTCAAAACAAAACACAACCAACCTGGGGGTGAAAAATAAACAAAGAAACCGAACCCGATTAGCAAGAATCATCACTGTAAGGCAATAAAAGTGTCGAAGAACCACACGTAACAAAAGGGAAGTGCGACAAAATACTTGCGTTTTCAGATATTGATCCTTTTATTTTGGCCCATTGCACTGTTAAAGCAAGGATTGTACACACCATGACCGGAACAGCCCATTCTATCCCACTCAGATAGAAGAGTGCCTATTGTATTAAAGTTATAATGGATTGTTAAAGATAAAGGAGATAGGATCTGGAGCTGGCTTTAGGCTGGCATCGTGAGTGCATGAGCAACATGCTGGCCCAAAACCAACGAGACACTTCAGACGTCTGTAATTGAACTCTGACCCACATTTTTCTGTACAAAAATTGTTAAACTAATGGACCTCCAGGACACAAATTAAGAATCCGGGCTTGATTGCCTTTCAAACAGCACTCTTGCAAAAAGCTATTTTGGAGTGATTACTGCACTTCTTGCACGTAAACAAACCTGCAGGGAATTCATTCTTTCCATTTATTTAATGGGAGCTTTCCTGATTTCTGCATTTTGATCTTTTTTGGCAGGCTGTAGCAAGGCAGAACAGGCTATAACATGCAAGTCTGGGGCACTGCAACATTCAAAACAACCTAGATTAACAGAGTGGTTGACAAAAACATTATAGTTAAACCGGTTAAACAACTACGCTGGTTAAACATTCAGCTGAATGTCTTCTTTCAATACCCGAGGGTGATCATTGTGTATTTAAAAAACTGCTGTTCAACAGTGAAGAAACTTATCAACTATTTCAGTTCTCTCCATGTATATTTTAAGAAGCTCAATACTCCATCCACATTAATGGATTTGCTTCCCAATATTTTAACTGATCTTCTCCGCCCTCCAATTTTCTCTCCTCTCCAGAAGATACTGAGGCACAATTCTACAGCCATTGGCCACCCTGCGGGATCTCATCCAAGCAGCAAGGAGAGAGATTCTGGGCCGCAAGTGCCGACAGGGTATTCCAGTAGGAGGTATCACAACACCGCGCGCACACCCGCAGAAACACTTGGATGTGCTTTTCCCTCCTTAACTTGAGGGCACTAAGACCAATTGTGTTGGACCTTTTGCTACTGCTATTGCAAGTGAAATCAGCTAAGTCAGCAGGTTGAATCTGGGACTTTGTTGGTATGAACAGCAGTCATTTTAAGAATAATTACACAAGAATTACCCACTGAACAATTGGAAGAACCTACAGTTCAGCTTCACAGTAGCCTCTTCTGCAGGGTGTGATGAAGTTGGAGACCATGATAACTTACTCAACTACCCTCACTTGATGAAAAGCAAACTTGTTGGGGCGAAGTGAAAACCTGAACGGCTAGGTTGGTGCTAATCAAGAGAATGGTTCATATGGTTACTAAGCAAAGGAGGTCATAATATTTCACCTCTTATTACTTAGTGATAACTTGCTCTCAATGATTAAAGCTATGAAAAAGCCTTTTCAAATTAAACCGTCAAGTTGAACTTCCTTAGAACGTCAGATTTAATCCACAGAGACTGACAGCGATCAATACTGCAGAAAAAAACAAGGATTAAAACAAACCCATCTATTTCTTAGAATAAAAGGACTATAATTTAATAAATGAGGTGTCCCTCACAAACCTGAGAATAACTAGAGTATCCAACAGTGGCACAATCATTCTGCAATGGTTAACAATATTTGACTCACAAATACTCACCTTTGACATCATTGATACTGAGTTCAGAGAAACCATCGCTCAAGTCGATTAACGTCCCTTCTGATTTACACCGCGGAAGTCCACTTGTGTTGGTGGAGCGAATTCTCTGGGCTGCCATAGCTCCCTCGGTTATGAGACTTAATGTCGTACACAAGAGTTGTTCATTGGCAGCAGCTTTTATAGGCTGGCAACAAGCTTTTTACCTATTATAGTGCCATTTGTTATGTAGACCATCTACAGGAAATAAATCATATAACATTGCATCAGTTTAGGAGATACAGTCTCTTAAAATGTACCAAAAATTACAGCCAAATACAAATTCTTTCGTACAACACATAGTCTGAACATAGTTATTTACATTTGTAAACAAGCACGCCTTTCCTGATGCTGCTACCAAGCAACAGAAGCCTTGAGTCAAAATACTAGCTTGTCATAGAGCCAGAGTTATACAGCACAGAAAGAGGCCCTTCGGCCCATCGTGTCCGCGCCGGCCATCAAGCCCTGTCTATTCTAATCCCACTTTCCAGTACTTGGTCCGCAGCCTTGTATTCTATGGCGTTTCAAGTGCTCATCTAAATGATTCTTTAATGTTGTGAGGGTTCCTGCCTCTACCATCCTTTCAGGCAGTGAGTTCCAGATTCCAACCACCCTCTGGTTGAAAAAGTTTTTCCTCAAATCCCCTCTAAACCTCCTGCCCCTTACCTTGAAACTATGCCCCCTGGTTATTGACCCCTCTACTAAGGGGAAAAGTTCCTTTCTATCTACCCTATCTATGCCCCTCATAATTTTGTACACCTCAATCAGGTCCCCCCTCAGCCTTCTCTTCTCGAAGGAAAAACAACACCAGCCTGTCCAGTCTCTCTTCATAGCTGAAGCGCTCCAGCCCAGGTAACATCCTGGTGAATCTCCTCTGCACCCTCTCCAATGCAATTACATCCCTCCTATAGTGTGGCGACCAGAACTGCACACAGTATTCCAGCTGTGGCCTAACTAGTATTTTGTACAGCTCCATCATAACCTCCCTGCTCTTGCCTTCATTAGCCGAGGCATAGAATATAAGTATCCCATATGCCTTTTTAACCACCTTATCTATCTGTCCTGCTGCCTTCAGGGATCTATGTACATGCACACCAAGGTCCCTCTGATCCGTTGTCCTTCCTAGGGTCCTACCATTCATTGTGTATTCCCTTGCCTTGTTAGTCCTCCCAAAATGCATCACCTCACACTTTTCAGGGTTAAATTCCATTTGCCACTGTTCTGCCCATCTGACCAACCCATCTATATCATCCTGTAGCCTGAGGCTTCCCTCCTCGCTATTTACCACTCCACCAATTTTCGTGTCATCTGCGAACTTACTGATCATACCTCCTACATTTATATCTAAATCATTAATGTACACTACAAACAGCAAAGGACCCAGCACCGATCCCTGCGGTACACCACTGGACACAGGCTTCCAGTCACAAAAACAACCTTCGACCATCACCCTCTGCCTCCTGCCACTAAGCCAATTTTGGATCCAACGTGCCAAATTGCCCTGGATCCCATGGGCTCTTACCTTCTTGGCCAGTCTCCCATGCGGGACTTTGTCAAAAGCCTTACTGAAGTCCATGTAGACTACATCACTGCACTACCCTCATCCACACACCTAGTCACCCCCTCGAAAAATTCAATCAAATTGGTTAGACATGATCTCCCCCTGACAAAGCTATGCTGACTAGCCTTGATTAATCCTTGCCTCTCCAAGTGGAGACTAATTCTGTCCCTCAGAATTTTTTCCAATAATTTTCCTACCACTGATGTTAGGCTCACTGGCCTGTAATTCCCTGGTTTATCCCTACTACCCTTCTTGAATAATGGTACTACATTAGCTGTCCTCCAGTCCTCTGGACCTCCCCTGTGGCCAGAGAGGTTCTGAAAATTTGTGTCAGAGCCCCTGCAATCTCCTCCCTTGCCTCACACAGCAGCCTGGGATACATCTCGTCAGGGCCTGGGGATTTATCCACTTTTAAGCCCGTTAAAACCGCTAGTACCTCCTCCCTCAATACTAATTTGTTCAAGTATATCACAATCCCCCTGCCTGATTTCTATGCCTACATCATCCTTCTCCATAGTGAACACAGATGCAAAATATTCATTTAAAACCTCACCTACATCTTCCAGCTCTACACACAGATTGCCACTTTGGCCCCTAATGGGCCCTACTCTTTCCCTGGTTATCCTCTTGCCCTTAATATAAAACACCTTGGGATTTTCCTTTATTTTGCTCGCTAGTGTTTTTTCATGCCCCCTCTTCGTTCTCCTAATTTCGTTTTTAAGAACCCCCCCCTGCACTTTCTATACTCCTCTCGGGCTTCCACTGTTTTTAGTCCTTTGTATCTGCCAAAAGCCTCCCTTTTTTTCCTAATCCATTCTTGTATATCCCTTGATATCCAGGGTTCCCTGGGTTTGTTGGTCCCACCCTTGACCACCAAGCTTAGAGTACAACAGAAAATGTCATGACTTTGGTAAGCACAGGTGAAGAAAGATCCACAAGTTACAACTAATAGATGGAATAAAGTTCTTACGGTCTTTGTGTAGAACAAGGTTTCCTCTGTAGTCAGCAATGCTACATTAAATGTGTTAAATTTTAGAAATATAAAGAAAGACTTGCATTTATATAGCGCCTTTCACGACCTCAGGACGTCCCAAAGCGCTTTACAGCCAACGGAGTACTTTTGAAGTGTAGTCACTGTTGTAATATAGGGAACACGGCAGCCAATTTGCACACAGCAAGCTCCCACAAACAGTAATGTGATAATGACCAGAGAATCTGTTTTAGCGATGTTGGTTGAGGGATAACTATTGGCCAGGGCACTGGGGAGAAACTCCCCATCTCTTTTTCAAATACTGCTGTGGGATATTTTACATCCACCTGAGAGGGCAGATGGGGCCTCGGTTTAACAGCTCATCCGAAAGACAGCACCTCCGACAGTGCTGTTCTCCCTCAGTGCTGCACTGGAGTGTAAGCCTAGATTTTGCACTCAAGTCCCCCCAACCTTCTGACTCAGAGGTGAGAATGCAACCCACTGAGCCACAGCAGAAATATATGTTCTCTGAGGCAAAAATGTAATCTACCACAAGCTACAACTAGTTGATTTTTGCCCTCCCAAATCTTAACCATTTGAGGCCAACCATAATGTCCTCATTGCCATCCCTACTGAGATCAGTCAACCCAGCAGAGGTGGAATCTGGGGCCATGCTAGTCTGTACGGCTCAGTACCACACCACATAATGTATCTACTGAGTAAGCCATGGGGAAGGAGGAGGGAATAACATTTTAATTGCAGTGGAATGAGTTTCTGGTCTGTTGAATTCTCACCAACTGGTAGAATAGAGAGCACATAAATTAATGGTCAAAAGGTTGAAATGAGACATTTGAGCAGGAAATGGGATTGCTCAATGTTGTCATCAGAAGGGAACAAAATCCCCTTACCCTTCTGTGCAGTAAGATTCTGTGATAAACAAGTATTTGATGGCTCAGCCAAATCACCACCAATAGTAATAAAGGCTCCGAGCTGATTAATGCACAGTAATCAGCTCGATGCCCCTTAATCCGTGAAGTGCCTACACATCCACAATGTATGCTCTTTTATTTGCTTTCAAACTCTTAAAAGGCTGTAACCTCTAATAACAATGGACATGATAAAATGGCATTCAATAGTGCCAAATTAAGTAAAGCATAACATTTATGCTGAAAATAGGTAGAGGAATTTAGGATAGTGAAACTACTCTCATTATACAGCACCAGTCACAATTAAACATTCAAGCCGTATTACACAACTCAAAGGCAGTTAAAGCGTGATTAAAAAAAGTGCAGTCCTCTAAACTAACACTATCAAGAGTTTTCACACAAGAAAAATCCAAATGAATTTCAATGATGGGTACATGAAGCTGTGAAGAACTAAGACAGAACTGGGCACCAGTGAGAGCCCAACCGAGTGCAATTTCCAAACAGCTTGCCAAGTGATCCCTTATTGATCCAAAAGCGGCACTGAAAAACTGAAAGACATTTTTGACAAATGGCCCACAGCTGAATTTTAATTTGTTAGTTCTCTCCACACCGAATGTTTCCAGCATTTTCTGTTTTTGTTCCAGCCAGAATATAGCCCCCAATTAAATATTGGAAAGACCAAAACCATTGTCTTCGGTCCCTGCTACAAACTCCACTCCCTAGCCACTGTCTGAGGTTGAGCCAGACCGTTCGCAACCTTGGTGTCCTAACTGACCCTGAGCCGAGCTTCCGACCCCATATCCTTTCCATCAGCAAGACCGCCTAGTTCCACCTCTGTAACATCGCCTGTCTCCGCCCCTGCCTCAACTCATCTGTTGCTGAAACCCTCATCCACAGTTTTGTAATGATGCATTCCCATGTGACTGTGAACTGCAGACTCCTAGGCCCCAGGTGGGAGTGCAATAGTCAGAGGCCCGAGGAAGTCTGGATCCACAGCAGTATCTCCAGCAGAAGCCTTTAGTTATGGATGTCAACAGCTGGCACTTCTGTAGCAGACAGTGTAAAGAACAATGTCTGAGTGTTTATAGACGGTATCAATCAAAAGTAAGATGACGGAGGACGTAATGCCTGGCAACTCGGCAGTGCTGTGAAAAGCTGTGGCTGAGCTAGGTTTTGCTGTAATCTGTTGTTTGAGTGAGTGGATCCTGCTTTCATTTGCATCCCTCTCATAACATACATCTTCTACTGTTTTCTTTACAAAATATTCCAGCAGCAGTCACCCAAAAAATACCTTACTTCCAATAATTTGCTGAAGCTCCCAAAAGAGCACTTACTGCAGAACAAGGCACTGAAAGCCATAAATCTCACTGCCAAATCCAACTATTTGCACTTGGTCTTCCATGAGATACTGAAGAGCTGCAGAAAATGCTCTTATCTACTTTAGTATTTCCTTGCAACTGTCTGGCCAATTGCTAAATAAATCCTGCCCATAGGGCCTCTGAAACGTCATCCTAACCTGCTTGGATTCGGGTTGGGACATTCAGTGGCCAACGCATCGCTTAGATTTAATCTTGAGGGTTCATCTCCTGCCAGGGAATGGACCCAAAGTACAACCGTCAACTGGTGCGTTACACAAGGTTTGCGCCGAATCTCGGGGGACCACCAGAGTCACTCAAATTTAGGGTTAAATGCTGATAGCTTTTTATATTGACTCCGACTTTAGTAATTAAGGTCCATAGCGATTGGGCTATAAGGAATCCCATAAAGATGGGCTGCTGTAATCTAGGAGAGATCCAGTAGAATGTTTCAGGAACCCCTGATTCAGTATATTGAGAGTTTGCCCAGCTCAGGTCAAACGCTTCTGTGCTTTTGAAGCTTTGGTCCACTAGGGTGATTCGACATTACCTTCCTCTTTGGGGAGTCCTGTTCCAGTCACCTGCACACAAAGGAGGACATGCTAAAGCAGGACAATGGGTCTCTGCTGACTGAGGTTTTGGTCTGCTGCTGTAATTGGCTAGAATCTGTCTTTGGCTCAGTGGTAGCACTCTCACCTCTGAGTCAGGAGGTTGTGGGTTCAAGTCCCACTCTAGGGACTTGAGCGCAAAATCTAGGTTGACACGAGTTACAGCATTGACTAAAGTTGTCCAGTCCTTGCAATGTTTTCTTAGCACCAATCAGTGCTACTGTGCACTTAGACCTACCCAACTGGGCGTGGATGGATTTCTTAAGACTTGCTGTGCTCTTCTATCTCGTGAATAATAGGGGAAATTAAGGTGCAGTCATTCCTTAGGGCGCACTTCAAGTGCCCCTGGCAAACTTGGCACACCACAGTACTTTATTTAGGCAATATGCTATTTATATAATGATCGAGACACAGAAACTGACAATTGCATTTGGCACAGTATGTAACACCTTTGACAGATGCTCGTGCATTGAGCCAAAAATAAAGAGGCATAGTTCATTGTCACGCAGGGAATGTACTGCATAGATCATTGCTGAAGGCCACAGCATATTGTAGGGCTGGAGGAGGTTATGTAGAATTACTATTCTATGTTGAAATTTATTTGCCAATTACACACCCATTCTGCCATCGTATTAATGTCATCTTGTATTTTGTCACGGTCTTCCTCGGTATTAACAAGACCTCCCAATTTGGCATCATTTGCAAATTTTGGAAATGTACTTCTGATTTCAGAGTCCAAAACGTTTCTGTAAGTTGTGAACAACAGTGGTCCCAGTATCGATCCTTGTTGAACACTTTATCCCACCTTTTGGCACTCTGAGTAACTACCTTTAACCCCTACTCTCTGTTTTCTGTTCTGACTATACTTCAAAAGTACTTCATAGGATGTCCCAAAGTGCTTTACAGCCAAAGGTTGTGAAAGGCGCTATATAAATGCAAGTTCTCTCTTTCTATCCATTCTGCTACTTGTCCCGACTCTCCATGCTCTGACCTTAGTCTACTTATCGAAGGCATTTTTAAAATCCAAACATATTACATCTACTACATTACCCTTGTCTATCCTTTCTGTTACTTCTTCAAAGAATTCAATAAGGTTGGTCAAGCATGATCTTCCTTTATGAAATACTATTTCCCAAATTTCTAAATTTGCAGACGACACCAAATTGGAAGGGATAATCAACAGTGAGGAGGGCTGCAACAAATTACAAGACATTAATAAACTTGCAGAATGGGCATATAATTGGCAAATGAATTACAACATAGGTAAGTGTGAGGTAATACATTTTTGTAAGAAAAATAAGGAGATCACATAGTACTTGCAAAATAAGAATCTAAATGGGGTAGAGGAGCAAAGGGATCTGGGAGTACAAATATATAAAATCGCAAAGTTGTGACGCAGTTCAATAAGGCCATAACAAAAGCAAACTAAGCACTAGGGTTTATTTCTAGAGGAATAGAATTTTTTTAAAATTCATTCCTGGGATGTGGGCGTCGCTGACAAGGCCAGCATTTATTGCCCATCCCTAGTTGCCCTTGAGAAGGTGGTGGTGAGCCGCCTTCTTGAACCGCTGCAGTCCGTGTGGTGAAGGGACTCCCACAGTGCTGTTAGAGAAGGAGTTCCATGATTTTGACCCAGCGACGATAAGGGAACTGCAATATACTTCCAAGTCAGGATGGTGTGTGACTTGGAGGGGAACCTAGAGGTGGTGGTATTCCCATGCGCCTGCTGCCCTTGTCTTTCTAGGTGGAAGAGGTTGCAGGTTTGGAGGTGCTGCCGAAGAAGCCTTGGTGAGTTGCTGCAGTGCATCTTGTAGATGGTACACACTGCAGCCACAGTGCGCCGGTGGTGCAGGGAGTGAATGTTTAAGATGGTGGATGGGGTGCCAATCAAGCGGGCTGTTTTGTTCTGGATGGTGTCGAGCTTCTCGAGTGTTGTTGGAGCTGCACTCATCCATGCAAGTGGAGAGTATTCCATCACACTCCTGACTTGTACCTTGTAGATGGTGGAAAGGCTTTGGGGAGTCAGGAGGCGAGGCACTCACCACAGAATACCCAACCTCTGACCTGCTCTTTTAGCCACAGTATTTATGTGGCTGGTCCAGTTAAGTTTCTGGTCAATGGGGACCCCCCAGGATGTTGATAGTGGGGGATTCAGTGATGGTAATGCCTTTGAATGTCAAGGGGCAGTGATTAGACTCTCGCTTGTTGGAGATAGTTATTGCCTGGCACTTAAGTGACAAATTAAAATTTGCGCCACACATCAGCCCAAGCCTGAATGTCATCCAGGTCTTGCTGCATTCGGGCATGGACTGCTTCATTATCTGAGGAGTTGCGAATGGAACTGCACACTGTGCCATCATCAGCGAACATCCCCACTTCTGACCTTATGATGGAGGGAAGACCATTGATGAAGCAGCTGAAGATGGCTAGGCCCAGGACACTGCCCTGAGGAACTCCTGCAGCGATGTTCTGGGGCTGAGATGATTGTCCTCCAACAACCACAACTATCTTCCTTTGTGCTAGGTATGACTCCAGCCAGTGGATAGTTTTCCCTGATTCCCATTGACTTCAATTTTACTAAGGCTCCTTGATGCCACACTCGGTTAAATACTGCCTTGATGTCAAGGGCAGTCACTCTCACCTCACCTCTGGAATTCAGCTCTTTTGTCCATGTTTGGACCAAAGCTGTAATGAGGTCTAGAGCCGAGTGGTTCTGGCGGAACCCAAACTGAGCATCAGTGAGCAGGTTATTGGTGAGCAAGTGCTGCTTGATAGCACTGTCGACGACACCTTCAATCACTTTGCTGATAACTGAACGTAGATATTTGGGGCGGTAATTGACCGGATTGGAGTTGTCCTGCTTTTTGTGGATGGGACATACCTGGGCAGTTTTCCACATTGTCGGATAGATGCCAGTGTTGTAGCTGTACTGGAACAGCTTGGCTAGAGGCGCGGCTGGTTCTGGAGCACAAGTCTTCAGCACGACAGCCTGGATGTTGTCAGGGCCCAGAGCCTTTGCTGTATCCAGTGCACTCAGCCGTTTCTTGAGATCACGTGGAGTGAACTGAATTGTCTGAAGACTGGCTTCTGTGATGGTGGGGACCTCAGGAGGAGGCCGATATGGATCATCCACTTGGCACTTCTGGCTGAAGATGGCTGCAAATGCTTCAGCCTTGTCTTTTGCACTCATGTGCTGGGATCTGCCATCATTGAGGATGGGGATATTCATGGAGCCTCCTCCTCCCGTTAGTTGTTTAATTGTCCACTACCATTCACGACCGGATGTGGCAGGACTGTAGAGTTTTGATCTAATCCATTGATTGTGGGATTGCTTAGCCTTGTCAATAGCACGCTGCTTCCACTGTTTAGCAAGCATGTAGTCCTGTGTTGCAGCTTCCCCAGGTTGGCACCTCATTTTTAGGTATGCCTGGTGCTGCTCCTGGCATGCTCTTCTGCACTCCTCATTGAACCAGGGTTAGTCCCCAGGGTTGATGGTAATGGTAGAGTGAGGAATATGCCGGGCCATGAGGTTACAGATTGTGGTGGAATACAATTCTGCTGCTGCTGATGGCCCACAGCTCCTCATGGATGCCCAGTTTTGAGCTGCTAAATCTGTTCTTAATCTATCCCATTTAGCACGGTGGTAGTGCCACATAACACGATGGAGGGTGTCCTCGGTGTGGAGACGACATTCCGTCTCCACAAGGACTGTGCGGTGGTCACTGCTACCAATGCTATCATGGACAGATGCATCTGCGACAGGTAGATTGGTGAGGACAAGGTCAAGTAGGTTTTTCCCCTCATGTTTGTTCTCTCACCACCTACCACAGGCCCAGACTGGCAGCTATGTCCTTCAGGACTCGGCCAGCTCAGTCAGTAGTGGTGCTACCGAGCCACTCTTGGTGATGGACATTGAAGTCCTCCACCCAGAGTACATTCTGTGTCCTTGCTACTTTCAGTGCTTCTTCCAAGTGGTGTTCAACATGGAGGAGTACTGATTCATCAGCTGAGGGAGGGCGGTAATCAGCAGGAGGTTTCCTTGCCCATGAAGTCATGAGTCCGGAGTCAATGTTGAGGACTCCCAGGGCCACTCCCTCCCGACTGCCGCCACCTCTGGTTGGTCTGTCCTGCTGGTGGGACAGGACATACCCAGGGATGGTGATGGAGAAATCTGGGACATTGGCTGAAAGGTATGATTCGGTGAGTATGAGTAAGTCAGGTTGTTGCTTGACTAGTCTGTGGGGCAGCTCTCCCAATTTTGGCACAAGTCCCCAGATGTTATTGAGGAGGACTTAGCAGGTCAACTGGGCTGGGTTTGCCGTCGTCATGTCCAAGGTCAATGCCGAGGTCGATGCCGGGTGGTCCGTCCGGTCTTATTCTAGTTATTGTTTTTTTGCAGCAGGTTGTGTACAATTGAGTGGCTTGCTAGGCCATTTCAGAGAGCAGTTAAGAGTAAACCACATTGCTGGGGGTCTGGAGTCAGGTAAGGACAGCAGATTTCCTTCCCTAAAAGGACATTAGTTTTTATGACAATCAGATAGTTTCATGGTCACCATTACTGATACTAGCTTTTTATTCCAGATTCATTTAATTGAATTTAAATTTCCTAGCTGCTGTGGTGGGATTTGATCTCACGTCTTTGGATCATTAGTCCAGGCCTCTGGATTACTAGTCCAGTAACATAACCACTATGCTACTGTTCCCGTTAATTGAGAAGTAGAGAAGTTGTGCTAAACTTGTATTAAACCTTGGTTAGACCACACTTCAGTAAGGATTCCATTACTTTTCCTACCACCGATGTTAAGTTAACTGGTCTATAGTTCCCTGGACTTGTTCTATCCCCCTTTTTAAATATAGGAATGTCCACCAGTTCTCTGGCACTATTCCTTTTTCTAATGAATTTTTATAAATATGTAACTGTGCCTCTGCTATCTCTTCCCTGCTTCTTTTAATATGCGTGGATGCAATCCTTTTGGACCAGGGGTTTTATCCTCTCTAAGTTTGATTCGTTTATCAATTATCTCCCCACTTTCTATCTTAAATATCTTGATACCTTTTTTAATCTCTTCTTCTAATGTCATGCCCACCTTGTTAGTCTCCCTGGCAAATACTGATGCCTTTTTTTTTAAGTTTGAATTTTGACTTTATGGCCTGGAGGTTCTGCTTTGGGTGCAATTGGCGACTCGGGCGCAAATTCCGCTAGTTTTGAGAAGTGTTTTTAAGTTTCCGTTCAAACTCATTTACATATCGCCGAACATAAAATCTTCCATGAACCAGCGTAATCGGGCAACGTTTTAGAATGTAATTTTTTTTTTAAATTTTGCTTTAAAGATTTACTTGATATATTTAAGAGTGGTAACCTGGTGAAAATCAGTGTCTAGTTCGTCATCTGATTTTAAATAACTGAAAATTACTTTTAAAAAAACTAAACAGAACCATTTACTAGTTACATTGGTGTACAGTAGTCATGTGTAAGTAATTTTTTTTAAAATACGAAGGTTTTTAAAATATTCCCATCACTGACCTTGTGCTGCGATGATCCTGTTTAATTTTTGGAGCCTCCTCGAAGGCCCACAAACAAGCACAATTAGCGAAAACTGCAATGGCGATTAATTCGATCGGGGGCGTGGCCTGATTTGTGGGCGGGGACAGCTTCTAGTGTGATGTTTTTAAACTAACGCAAAAGATTGCAGAAACTCCATTTGCGCCGAACGCAATCTGCCCTTAAAATTCCGCGATCTTTTACGCTGGTTTCGGGCGAATTGCGCTGAAAAAACCTGCGCAAGAGCGGAAACTCCAGGCCAATGTATGGATTCATCAGTGGTGTTTCATTATTGGCTAGTTTGTTCTTGTTTTTTAGCGGCATGTATTGCTCCTTGAACTCTAGTGATCACCTTTTTGCTGTTCTATCTCTTTGTTGGTCAATATTATTTACCCTATAGTTCCATTCTCATCCCCTCAAAAATCAGCTTTTTCCCCAATGTATTACTTTGGTCTTTGTCTTACTTATGTCCTTCTTAATCTTTATCTTAAACCTTATTATGTTCTGATCGCCATTGCATGGCCTGGATGTTCCCCTACACTTACTTCTCTTATCTGCTCTGGTTCATTTCCCATGACTCGATGCAGCAGTGATTCCTCACTTGGGCATCCTACATACGGGGTAAGAAAGGAGTCGTGAACACACTGCAAAAAACTCCATTCCCTTTTCCCCGTTCCCTCTTGCCAGTTTATCTGGGGGTAGTTGAAATCTCCCATGATTATTATTCTATGCCTTTTACTCATTTCACATATTTGCTTATATATTTCTTCCTCCACCTCCCTTCCACTATTAGGTGGTCTGTACAACACCCCTATTAGTGTGAGCAATCCCTTACCATTTATCTTAATCCATTTGGATTATGTTTCTATCTTTCTGTTAGTTATGTCTATTTTTTCAACTGCCATTGTTATCTCTACTTAGTACAGCTACCCCACCCCCCTTCTTCCTTCCCTATCCTTTCTAAATATGCTATAAACTGCAATATTTAATTGATAGTCCTGTTCTTTATTTAGCCATATTTCAGTTATTCCTACTACAGCTGCTTCCTCGCTGTGGATTATTGGCCTCCAGTTCCCCAGTGTTATTTCGGATGCTGTGTACATTGCTGTACAGTTTTATTTGTTCGTATTAGTCACTCTTCTCACTTTATTTTTAAGAGTCTTTTGTACTTCTGTTCTATAACGGTATTATTTCCCTGACCGTTTGTTATCATTATCCCTTATCTTGGTCTGACCTTTACTCTCATCTCCTGTTTAGTTTATCTTTAGGGTTATATTAATTAATATCTTATTAGATGGATTGGGAGGACGAGGCCATAAAGGAATTTAAAAACAAAGATAAGAATTTTAAATCATTGGGTGACCAGGAGCCATTGTAAGCCAGAGAGCACAGGAGCAATGGGCGAGTTTTGGATGAGCTGAAGATTATGGAGGCTGCAGAATGGGAGGCCGGCCAGAAGAGCATTGGAATAGTGGAGTCTGGACTTGACAAAAAGCATGAATGAGGATTTCAGGATCAGATGGGCTGAGGCAGGGGCAGAGGTGGGCTATGTTATGGCGATGGAAGTAGACCGTCTTTGTGATGGAGAGGATATGGGGTTGGAAGCTCAACTTGGGGTCGAATAGGATGGTAACAGTTAGGGAGGGGTGTGGAATCGGTGGCAAGAGTACGGAGTTTGTGGCAGGGCTGCGGATGATGGCTTTGTTCATCCCAATGCTTAACTGGGGGAAATTGTGGTATCTCCAAGACTGGGTGTTAAATTAGTCTGGCAACACAGTGGCGGTGGAGAGCTAGAGCTGTGTGCTGTCACCATACATGTGGAGGCTGGCCCCATGTGTTCTGATGTTGCCATGGGGCAGCAGGTATATGAGGAAGAGGAGGTGTCCTCAGATAGATCCTTGAGGGGCTCCAGGGGGAATGATGTGGGAATGGGAAGAGAACTCATTGTTGGAGATGCTCTTGCTATAACTGGATAAGTTAGATGGGAACCAAGAAAGGGTAGTGCCACTGAGCTGGTCAATGGGAGACAGGTGGTGGAGGACGATGCTGTAGTTGAGCATGTGAGAGGTTGAGGAGGACAAGGTGAGTAAATGCACCACAGTCACAGTTGATGTAATTTGTGACTTTGCTTAGGGCCATTTCAGTGCTTTGGCTGGAGTGGAAACTTAACTGGAGAGATTCAAACATGGAGTTCCAGGAAAGATGGGCATGAAGAGAAGCAACAACACATTCAAGGACTTTGGAGAGGAATGGGAAGTTAGAGATAGGTGGTAGTTGGCAAGGACAGAGGGGTCCAGGGTGATTAAGGTTATTTTGAAAGGGTCGGGGGGGGGGGGGGGGAAACAGTACCTAAGGAAACAGAAACATTTACAGCGTTAGCTAATGTGGGCTCCAGGAAGGGAGGTTCGGCGGTTACTAGTTTAGTAGGAATGGGGTCAAGGGAGCAGGAGGAGGGTCCCGTGGGAGATAAGTTAGGAGAGGGCATATGGGGAGATAGGACAGAAACAAGAAAAAGACAGGAGGTTTGGCTTAGGGGGAGAAGCAGCAGCTGAAAAGATAGTCTCAATCTTGGTGACAAAGAGCTCATCGTGAATGGAAGGCAAATGGCTGGGCACCTGGGAGTTTGAAAGTGCAGTTGTAAGCGCCATGGGAGAGGTTTTTTCCAGGGCGGACACAGAAGGAAGTGGGACTGCAAAGGGGTAAGGGGTTGTGGTTGGTGAGGGATACAAGGAAGTGGCCAGAGATGGCCGTGTGATCGGAACCATGGGTTAGAGAGGCCACGTGAGAGGACAATGTCAAGGGGGTGGATGTGAATATGTTAAGAGCTTCAGGAGGGACAGGAATCAGAAAAGAGAGGGCAAGACGAGTTGATATGGAGATTGCAATTACTGTGGATGAAGTGTTGTTCAGTGCAGAGGGTGAGGAAGGAAAGGGGGAGGAATAACTCAGGATGGGGTTTGGGGCAGTAGAGAATGAGGATTTTAAAACAGGGGTAAGAGGGGTGGAACAAAGCAGAGACTAGAGACCTTTGGGCATGAAATATATGATGCAAGGAGTAAAGAACCTTTAATGGGGAGAAAAATTAATTGGAGCTATGGTGGGGGTACTGGAGTGATATGATGTGGGAGTAGGAGATCATGTACAGCACT
Organism: Squalus acanthias; assembly: GCA_030390025.1. Lineage (NCBI taxonomy): Eukaryota > Metazoa > Chordata > Chondrichthyes > Squaliformes > Squalidae > Squalus > Squalus acanthias. The sequence goes on along the minus strand of CM059427.1, from coordinate 93,589,651 downwards.
GACAATCTGCAACATCATGAAATCACTTAGATTTACAAGCTAGCATATAATTCCCTCAAACCGTTAAACTAGGCTACATCCTAGTATAGAATGAGGAATGGAACAAGAAGAAAATTCAGGTCACCCACAATTGGCCGCTGTAATTACTTAGATCACACTAATAAATTGCCACGAAATACAATAAAATCTGTTTACAAAGTCAAAATATTACCTGTTTGCACTGATAACTGAAGGGAGTAGCAGAACCTTCACCTGCCCATGCATGACCTTGCATCACTAGCCAACCTGACGTACATAACAGAGTACAAGAAAAAACATTTCAGCTTCCTCATACTTGCATCATACATTTAGACACGAGAGTAACTGCAATGGAGCTGCTGGCTGGCAGATCAGTTTTACTCAATCCTTCAATGCAGTTTCAATTACTGAATCCAGGTTGCCACCAGCACTTAATGTAAAACAGGTGATTCCATTGTTTATGAATGCAGGCAGAGGCAAACAATGACATTTACAAGTACAGTACTGGATTAGAACCCAATTTGTTTAAATTAAATGGGAGTGCATTTAGAGCCTTCCTTTTTTTTTCAATTACACCATAGACAATGGTGACTATTGCAGCAGATTTCAAAGTACAATTGAGCTTTATTCAGCACACAGTCACCTACTGCAGCCCAACACAGATCAAAATGTTCATTATGTAGTCTGACCTTCAGCAGAGAAAAAAAATGTTTCAAGGTGAGAGATGCCAGTGCTGGGGAGTGAAATATTTTTTTCCATTTTGCCAGAAGGCCAGCATCAGGCAGTGGAGGCAGAGTAAAGCTCCCACTCGACCCAAAACTTCAAGAAGGGCATCCTCACAAGTGCAAAATTAACCACTCGCCACACCAGTTCTTGTGACGGCCTCTGGATGACCTTCAATTTACTGCCAAATTGTGCTCACTGAAATTGGATTCAAACTACCCTGAACCCATGTCATGCAAGACCCTCGGTCACCAAAGTACAGGTTAGGCTTTATTTTTGAGTCACTCTGGTTTGATGTAACTTTGCACTCTCAAATCCTCTTAAAATTATAACTGGCAAGGTCTTCCACTACTAAGAATAGAGTCAATAGGGAGGGAAGAAAAACTGGAATTGGAAAACAAAAACGTAGAAAGTAAATTGGAAAGAAAGAGGCATCAAGGGCTAGATAGTAGTCAACAAGGAGGTTTGCCTGTACTAAATGGTATATACTTCAATGCAAGAAGTATAGCGAACAAGGCAGATGAGCTGAGGGCACAGGTAGATACTTGGGACTATGATATTATAGCTATTACAGAGACGTGGATGAAAGAGGGGCAGGTATGGCAGCTCAACATTCCTGGATTTTCAGATGGGAGAGAGGGGGAGGTAAAAAGGGAGGGAGGGGTCACGGTATTGATTAAAGAAACTATTACAGCTGTGAGGAGGGATGATATGTTGGAGCGATCATCAAACGAGGCCATATGGGTCGAATTGAAAAACAAAAAATGGGCGATCACACTGCTGGAGTGTACTACAGACCCCCAAACAGTGAGAGGGAGATAGAAGAGCAAATATGTAGACAAATTTCAGAGAACTGCAAAAACTATAGGGCAGTAATAGTAGGGGATTTCAACTACCCCAATATTAACTGGGATAAAATTAGTGTGAAGGGTATAGAGGGTGCGGAATTCCTAAAATGCATCCAGGAGAACTTTTTTAGCCAGTATGTAGCAAGCCAGACAAGGGAGGGGGCGGTTCTGGACTTAGTTTTAGGGAATGAAGCCGGGCAGGTAGAAGGCGTATCAGTGGGGGAGCATTTTGGTGCTAGTGACCATAATTCTGTTAGATTTAAGGTAGTTATGGAAAAGGACAAGGATAGACCAGGAATAAAAATTCTAAATTGGGGAAAAGCAAATTTTGCTAAGCTCAGAGGGGATTTAGCCATAGTGGACTGGATACAGCTACGTGAAGGTAAATCAGTGTCAGAGCAGTGGGAGGCATTCAAGGACGAGATCCGGAGGGTTCAGACCAAATATGTGCCCTTAAAGAAAAAAGGTGGGACTAACAAATCTAGAGCCTCCTGGATGTCTAGGGACATACAGGGTAGGATAAAGAAAAAAAGGGAGGCGTATGACAGATACCTAGGGCTAAATACTCCAGAATCTTTAGAGGAGTACAGAAAGTGCAGGGGTGCAATTAAAAAGGATATTAGGAAAGCAAAGAGAGAGCATGAAAAATTCTTCGCAAGTAAAATCAAGGAAAACCCAAAGATGTTTTATAAATATATTAAGAGTAAGAGGATAACTAAAGAAAGGGTAGGGCCTATTAGAGATCATGAGGGTAATCTGTGTGTGGAGGCAGGAGAAGTCGGTAGGGTTCTTAATGAATACTTTGCGTCTGTTTTCACAAAGGAGAAGGACGAAGCAGACATTGTTATCGGGGGGAGGAGTGTGAAATATTAGATGAAATAAACATAGTGAGAGAGGAAGTATTAAAGGGTTTAGCAGCTTTAAAAGTGGATAAATCCCCAGGCCCGGATGAAATGTATCCCAGGCTGTTAAGTGAAGCAAAAGAGGAAATAGCAGAGGCCCTGACCATCATTTTTCAATCCTTTCTGGCTTCAGGTGTGGTGTCGGAGGACTGGAGGACTGCTAATGTGGTACCCATGTTTAAAAAGGGAGAAAAGGATAGACAGAGTAATTACAGGCCAGTCAGCCTAACCTCGGTGGTGGGAAAATTGGAAAGAATTCTGAAGGACAGGATAAATCTTCATTTAGAAAGACACGGATTAATCAAGGATAGTCAGCACGGATTTGTTAAGGGAAGGTCGTGTCTGACAAACTTGATTGAATTTTTTGAGGTAACAAGGAGGGTAGATGAGGGTAGTGTGTTTGATGTAGTGTATATGGACTTTAGCAAGGCTTTTGATAAGGTTCCACATGGCAGACTGGTCACGAAGTTAAAAGCCCATGGGATCCAGGGCAAAGTGTCAAGTTGGATTCAAAACTGGCTCGGAGACAGGAAGCAGAGGGTAATGGTTGATGGGTGTTTTTGTGACTGGAAGGCTGTTTCCAGTGGGGTTCCACAGGGCTCAATACTAGGTCCCTTGCTTTTTGTGGTATATATCAATGATCTAGACTTGAATATAGGGGCTATGATTAAGAAGTTTGCAGATGATACTAAAATCGGCTGTGTGGTTGATACTGAAGAAGTAAGCTGTAGACTGCAGGAAGATATCAATAAATTGGTCAGGTGGGCAGAACAGTGGCAAATGGAATTCAATCCGGAGAAGTGTGAGGTAATGCATTTGGGGAGGGCTAACAAGGAAAGGAATACACATTAAATGGTAGGACACTGAGTAGTGTAGAGGAACAAAGGGACCTTGGAGTGCATGTCCACAGATCCCTGAAGGTAGCAGGCCAGGTAGATAAGGTGGTTAAGAAGGCATATGGAATGCTTGCCTTTATTAGCCGTGGCATAGAATACAAGAGCAGGGAGGTTATGCTTCAACTGTATAAAACACTAGTTAGGCCTCAGCTAGAGTACTGCATGCAGTTCTGGTCACCACATTACAGGAAAGATGTGATTGCACGAGAGAGGGTACAGAGGAGATTTACAAGGATGTTGCCGGGAGTAGAGAATCTTAGCTATGAGGAAAGACTGGATAGGCTGGGTCTGTTTTCCTTGGAACAGAGGAGGCTGAGGGGAGACCTTATTGAGGTGTATAAAATTATGAGGGGCATAGATAAAGTGGATAGAAAGGACTTATTTCCCTTAGCAGAGGGGTCAAAAACTAGGGGGCACAGATTTGAAGTAATTGGTGGAAGGTTTAGAGGGGATTTGAGGGGAAATTTCTTCACCCAGAGGGTTGTGGGGGTCTGGAACTCACTGCCTGAAAGGGTGGTAGAGGCAGGAACCCTAACCACATTTAAAAAGTACTTGGATGTGCATTTGATCTGTAGCCCTGCAGGTTAGAGCATCCCAAGAGCTGGGAAGTGGGATTAGGCTGGATAGCTCTTTGTTGGCCGGCGCGGACACGATGGGCCAAAATGGCCTCCTTCCGTGCTGCAACTTTCTATGATTCTATGATACTCACTGTCCAGTTTTCAACTAGTGAAACAGAAGGTTTTGAAGTAATCGATTCACTTATGGCACAAGTACATTTTAAATTACACTGGCCACTAATACATTTTATTGAATGGTGCCATTTTGATATAAAGCAAAAATTAAAATGAAAGTGTCGCCGGGAGAAGAAATCTTCTGGGTTAGAGATCAAATCAGCCATCTGCTACTCAGCCCTCATAGGAAGGCGCACCACTGTGTATATTTGATTTGGCCATTGGAGGGCCAACACTGGGATAACACACTGAAATGACTTCCAGCTTTCAGTTTGTTAGCTGGGCAGCTGACAAATGTGTTGGCCGAGGATTGTTTCAGTGTGAGCCAATGATGATCTAAACAGGAAGCGGGGCTCTAAAATGAAACATCTGAATCTCACTTGTCACTTTACAAAGGCTCAATTATTTCCAACAAACTGCCATTTGCTGGTACTTCATTGCGACGGTACAACTTACTCTGAGTCTCCCCCCACCCACCCCCGTCACCCAAAAAGCCTGATTAGATGCAATGATACAATTATTGACAGGTCACTATAAAGCAAGTAAAAGGTGATCTGGATTTGGATGAAACAGCAGTGTTGGTCAGTGTAGTGCAGTCATCTATCCAAAGTGATGCATCATTCCCCCTACAAACTGCATGACTTATCAGTAAAATCTGAAACAAAGATCTTATTTATCCATTTTAAGCATCTTTTCTGCACTCCCTCTCATCTATTAGCTGTTAGAACTCAGCTATTAGCCGTTTAGCTTTGATGCACGGGAGAAAGCCAAGAGAGCTGCTGGTAGCCACACAGCCAAACACCACGCTAAGCTTTTGCAATTGCCTGATAACATTTGAAAATAGTATTACAAACTGCATGAAGGAAATTTATTTCAGCACTGGAATCTTGAGTTTAACTCTTGCAACAGTTGCCATAGAAACTGAAAAGACACTGCTAGCTGAGGCTCTGCCTCCTTTAGAAAAAAATCACTTGCATTTATTTGCTCATACACAAAACAGCCAGCAGTAAACTCAAAGTGCCGTTCATTCAATTGGTTCTTTCAACATCCAAAACTGGAACAAAGTGAAACTTGATCTGCAGAACTGCGAGACTGAATTACCCCTTTGAAACTCACTGCCTGTTGTTGCATATTGTAATTTCCCCTACATTTAACAAACTTTTTCCTATCTTTGTAGAAGTGTTCGCTTACAACATTTTACTCTCCTGTGGCTTAGATGGTTTATACAACAGACCAGTTTCACTTCTTGATGTGGGTGCCATATTAGCGTATCTCAGCTAGGGCAGCAGTTGGGGCTCTACAACTGGTCTCTGTGCCCGACATTGGGAACAATATATTTAAAGCTCAGCCAGTGTTACTATTCCTGATCATTATCCAGTGGTCCACGTGGAAGTACAAGTGGGTGGATGTCAAGTGAGAGCACATCAGTTCAGAGACAATTCACTCGGTTAATTCCAGAGATGAGGGGTTTGACTTATGAGGAAAGATTGAGCAGGCTGGGCCTATACTCATTGGAGTTTAGGACAATGAGAGGTGATCTTATTGAAATGTATAAGATACTGAGGGGGCTCGACGAGGTAGATGCAGAGAGGATGTTTCCCCTCGTGGGGAAATCTAGAACTCGGGGGCATAGTTTCAGAATAAAGGGTCGCCCTTATTGAGACTGAGATGAGGAGGAATTTCTTCTCTGAGGGTCGTAAATCTGTGGAATTCTCTGCCCCAGAGCTGTGGAGGCTGGGCCATTAAATACATTTAAGACGGAGATAGACAAATTTTTGCAAGATAAGGGAGTGAAGGGTTATGGGGAGCGGGCAGGGAAGTGGCTTTGAGCCAAGATCAGCCATGATCTTATTGAATGGCGGAGCAGGCTCGAGGGGCCAAGTGGCCTATTTCTGCTCCTATTTCTTGTGAATACCTGTTGACACTCAACTTCAAGGTTCACACATGAACGATGGTCACTTGGGGACGTACCAGAAGATGAATAGCAAGGAGTTTATATTTTCAGATGGAGGGGGAATAAAACGTACACCTATAACACACCAAGGGAAATGAAACAACAACCTGAAGTTACTTGCATCAAATATACACACTGAATTGGGACCCTTTTTTCAAGGTAAAACAAGTGAAAAGTGTAATAAGCTGTAATTTTGTAAATACTGGGTTTCCTTTACTGTTACATGGCAGAGTATTCAACAAAACACAGAGATAGAATGGTGCAGGCAAGTGTTACTCAAAGCAGCAAATTCACTTCCTCTCTCTTCCCCCAACATTTTTCTCTTAAAAGATGCCGATTCATGCTGACTCCAGTGAGTGCGTTATTCCATCGAGGGAACCACAGCCAAGATGGAACTTGCCCTCACCAGTTATCCACACAGCGCAGCAGTTGTCGCAGGACAAATAGGTGGCTGGCAATGTTCCCTCCACGCAGTAATGAGAAATTTCCCACGCAGGCTGCTCACCAGCTTTCCCATTGTAAGTTACGCGCACACGCAGAAATTTAAAGGGACCGCGCAGTAAAAAAACTTGTATTTATATAGTGCCTTTAACGTAGTAAAACATCCCAAGGCGCTTCCCAGGAGTATAAAAGACAAAAAATGACACCGATCCACATAAGGAGAAATTAGGGCAGGTGACCAAAGCTTGGTCAAAGAGGGAGGTTTTAAGGGGCGTCTTAAAGGAGGAAAGAGAGGTAGCGAGGCGGAGAGGTTTAGGGAGGGAATTCCAGAGCTTAGGGCCTGGGCAACAGAAGGCACGGCCACCAATGGTTGAGCGATTATAATCAGGGATCCTCAAGAGGGCAGAATTAGAGGAGCTCCGGTTTCCTCCCACAGTCCAAAAATGTGCGGGTTAGGTTGATTTGGCTATGATAAATTGACCCTTAGTGTTAGGGGGGGATTAAATATGTGGGGTTATGGGGATAGGATGGGATATGTTAGGGGGAATTAAATACGTGGGTTATGGGGGTAGGGTGGGATATGTGTACTGTGGGGATTAGGGCAGGGACGGGGTACTGGATTTGGATGATCAGCCATGATCGTATTGAATGGTGGAGCAGGCTCGACGGGCCGAATGGCCTACTCCTGCTCCTAGTTTCTATGTTTCTATGTTTCTATGTATAACTCGAGGGGGCTGTGGGGCTGAAGGAGATTACAGAGATAGGGAGGGGCGAGACCATGGAGGGATTTGAAAACAAGGATGAGAATTTTGAAATCGAGGCGCTGCTTAACCGGGAGCCAATGTAGGTCAGCAAGCACAGGGGTGATGGGTGAATGGGACTTGGTGCGAGTTAGGACACGGGCAGCGAGTTTTGGATGACCTCACGTTTACGTAGGGTGGAATGTGGGAGGCCAGCCAGGAGTGCATTGCAATAGTCAAGTCTAGAGGTAACAAAGGCATGGATGAGGGTTTCAGCAGCGGATGAACTGAGGCAAGGGCGGAGATGGGCGATGTTATACATAGAAACATAGAAACATAGAAACTAGGAGCAGGAGTAGGCCATTCGGCCCGTCGAGCCTGCTCCACCATTCAATACGATCATGGCTGATCATCCAAATCCAGTACCCCGTCCCTGCCCTAATCCCCACAGTACACATATCCCACCCTACCCCCATAACCCACGTATTTAATTCCCCCTAACATATCCCATCCTATCCCCATAACCCCACATATTTAATCCCCCCCTAACACTAAGGGTCAATTTATCATAGCCAAATCAACCTAACCCGCACATTTTTGGACTGTGGGAGGAAACCGGAGCACCCGGAGGAAACCCACGCAGACACGGGGAGAATGTGCAAACTCCACACAGACAGTCACCCGGGGCCGGATTCGAACCCGGGTCCCTGGCGCTGTGAGGCACCAGTGCTAACCACTATGCCACCGTGTTGCCCCGTGTTATGGAGGTGGAAACAGGCAGTCTTAGTACTGCCATGGATATGTGGTCGGAAGCTCATTTCAGGGTGAAATATGACACTAAGGTTGCGAACAGTGTGATTCAGCCTCACACAGATGTTAGGGAACGGAGTTTGTGGCGGGGACTGAAAACAATGGCTTCAGTCTTCCCAATATTTAATTGGAGAAAATTTCTGCTCATCCAAAACTGGATGTCGGACAAGCAGTCTGACAATTTAGAGACTGTGGAGGGGTCAAGAGAAGAGGTAGTGAGGTAGAGCTGGGTGTTGTCAGCGTACATGTGGAAACTGACGCTGTGTTTTCGGATGACGTCGCCAAGGGGCAGCATGTAGATGAGAAATAGGAGGGGGCCAAGGATAGATCCTTGGGGGACACCAGAGGTAATGATGCGGGAGTGGGAAGAGAAGCCGTTGAAGGTGATTCTCTGGCTACGATTAGATTGATAAGAATGGAACCAGGCGAGTGCAGTCCCACCCAGCTGGATGATGGTGGAGAGGCGTTGGAGAAGGATGGAGTGGTCAACCGTGTCAAAGGCTGCAGACAAGCCAAGAAGGACGAGGAGGGATTGTTTACCTTTGTCAGTCACAAAGGATGTCATTTGTGACTTTGATGTGAGCTGTTTTGGTACTGTGGCAGGGGTACGCAGGCCATGCAGAACAAAGCGGAGCTTATAGGGAACATTGGTGGCTGGACCCTTGCTGATTTCCCTTTCCCTAGGCTGGTCCACTGGGGCCAACTGAAACGCCCCAATTACTGCCCAGCTCAGATCAGCTAACACAAACCTACTGTGAATCGAACCTTGTAGTCTGTATAAGCTTACTGCTACACCGCGGTGGCTGTGCCTTTGCCTACTGGATCATGAGGAGTTTGCAGTATTAATTATTTACCGATAATGCTCAAAATAGCAAGGATAGCTCAACAGCATTCTGTAATTTTAAGTCTATATACTTATAATTTAAATTTTTCCCAGAAATATTGGAACATCAGAAATCAGCAAAAGGAATACGATGCAGTCCCAGTAACTGACCACAACCCTCCAAAAGCAGCCCTGCTTGGGCTTTCACAACTGTGAAATATTTCTGTTGTTTTCGAAAGTAACTTAGTCAAAGGGTATAATAAAACAAGAGCAGCTTACAGTTTTCCGACCATAATTGATAGCGTTTGGGTTGCTAGAAAGCCAAAAGTTAAATGCTTACAACATGCTGAACTACTTTACCCTCAGGCAGCCGTTTTCTACTACAGTCCTCAACTCCAGCCAACCAAACTGTCCTGGATTAATCTTCAGCACTTAGATCATTGGCACTGCTACATGGACCAATATTTCATTCTAGTGAAAAGGAAAAATGTGCACTCTTCAATGCAAGATCCATAGGTTCCAGTTAGCTACTGAAAGCTTTATAAAATCACTGCGTTCAAGACTGTGTCCCCTGACCCTACATAAACATTCTGGGTAGAACTCCGACAATTAATGGTCTTCAATTTAACTGAGATTTCAGGATCTGCAAGGATTTAATAGCCAAGTTCTGGCAAGGATAGCAGTGTGGGGTCCTAAAATTTGCCTCAGCACCCCTGGCTGGACAAGAAAAGGAAAAGATACAACCCAGCCGAGGTCCCCACTGTTGCTTACTATCCATGAAGACGAGAAGTGTGTGATAAGCTGCAGTTTTGTTAATACTGGGTTACCGTTACTATTATATGGCAGGAGTGCTCAGCAAGACAGATATATTGATGCAGGCGAGTGTTACTAAAAGCAGCAACTGCCAACTCATGCTGACTGTGGCGAGTGTCAAGAGTGCTTATTCCATCGAGGACACCACAGCCGAGATAGAACTTGTCCTCACCAGACAATCACACATTCCAGCAGGTGCCACAGGACCAATGCTGACTCTCCTCTCCCTAGCTTGCGGTTAATTGCGGGAAAGATCGACGAGGACAGGAAAGAAAAAATTTGCAGGGTTATGGGGAAAAACAGCGGGCGAGTGGGGCTAACTGGATAGCTTTCAAAGGGCCGGCACAGGCACGATGGGCCGAATGGCCTTCTTCTGCACCGTGTCATTCCATGGTTAGATTTGGCTGCGATTCTCCTGCCTCCCCCAACATCTCTCCTCCTTCCTCACTTCAATAGCTAAGCGAGACACATAAGGCTCACACACGAGGCATGGCGAATTAGGTGAGGTATCCAACGCAGAGCCTTCACGCAAACCCTTTGGCAAACTTTGTCTGGGGAAGAAACTGAGGAATAAGGTGAGAAGACAGTTAGATGGGGCTGACCAATGAAGACATTTCAGGTTGGCCATTTCCTGTTAATTAAAGTTGGCTGTGCCCGTGAAACCATATCTCGGCAAGAGGGGAGAAATTGAAAACAAAATTGCTACTGCACTAGACTTAAAACAAAACAAAGCAATCATTCCCAGAAACACACACACTTATCAGGGCTCAGCTATGCCACCAATGATTTCACACATCTCTTTACAACTTCAGATACACACAGCTTCTGATTCATCACTTCCTCATTGAACTATTGCTCAAAGTCAGGATGAAGATTCCAGGAGTTAGTCATACAAACTGATTAAGTTAAACAACTGAAGGAGTCATAGAATCATAGAATTGTTACAGCACGGAAGGCCGCCATTCGGCCCTTCGAGCCCGTGCCGGCTCTCTGCAAGAGCTCCTCAGCTAGTCCCACTCCCCCGCCCTTGCCCCGTAGCCATGCAAATTTTTTTCTTTCAGGTACTTATCCAATTCCCTTCTGAAAGCCGTGATTGGGTCTGCCTCCACCACCCTTTCAGGCAGTGCAGTCCAGATCCTAACCACTCACTGTAAAAAAGTTTTTTCTTACGTCGTCTTTGGTTCTTTTGCCAACCACCTTAAATCGGTGTCCTCTGGTTCTCAACGCTTCCACCAATGGGAGCAGTTTCTCTCTATCTACCCTGTCCAGACCCCTCATGATCTTGAACACCTCGATCAAATCTCCTCTCAATCTTCTCTGCTCCAAGGAGAACAACCCCAGCTTCCCCAGTCTATCCACGGGTACTGCCATTTTCCTGAAAAAACACTTCATAAACTTCCCAATTTTTTCCTGTCTGGAAGACGTCGACTCCTTGCTGGGAGTACATCAGGTGGACATCAGATGAGGACAGATTCGGATTTTGCTGTAATCCCTCACTGCCGCAGTCAAATAGCCTGCTGAAAAATACATCAGGCTAATGCTTGAACAGGTGCCACGTAGGATGATACCTTCCACACCCAGAGCTGCATTAAGAATTCTGAAGACTCAGATCACCTAGAACATTAGACGCCCCTCTGCAACCCCACACAACTCCTCCATCCACCAGCAACCACACGCCCCCGCCCCACCAATCCATTAAGACACGTACGTGCAATAAAGTACATGAGGAGATCGAACATTTTGATCCAGCGGATGCATGCAGTTTTTCTGCATTATAGTGAGTTTTACTGGGGCCCATCCCTATCCTCATCCCACATGGCCCATGCTCATGAACAGCCCGACAGTATGTCAACAGGCTATTGTGCAGGGGCAGATTACAGCGAAATCCATTTCCGTCCTCATCTTATGTCCAGCATATGTACTTCCAGTGCGGGGTAACTGATAGCAATCAGGAGCAGAAAAGCACAGGAGATTCTCCTTTCCCTAACCCAGGATACAAAGTCCAATTGTAGCACTCCTCAACTGACCAGGGATTGAACCTGGGACCTTCGCGGTGTCTGTAGCTAACTACACACTGGACAAACTCACCAAGACTTCACGTGAACCCCTCGGCAAAATCTGTCTGGAGAGGAAATTGAGGAATAAGGCGAGAAGACCGTTAGATGGGGCTGACCTATGAAGAAATTTCAGGTTGGTCATTTCCAGTTAATAAAAGTTATGTTCTTAGTACTGCCAAGTCCCCCAGGTATCGCCAAAATTCTTGCACACACGAGATTGCCAACTCAAGCCTGCTCTGCAGACACAGACCTTACCCAATCCCCAAAGTCTTCTCTAGGCAGACGAGATGACTTAGACCTGGGAGTAAGTGCATAAGGTGTTTCCTATATAACAGTAAACAACTCAAGCATTGGTTTTAATAAGAGGCTGTCTGCAAGGTCAGATTTATGTACATTCCTGTATTTATTATATCTGCTGTTATACATTTCCATATAATGTTACAAAGAGATATTAATAGATTTAGTGAATGGGCAAAATTGTGACAAATGGATTTCAATGAAGTCATCCACTTTGGACCTACAAAGGATAGATCAAAGTACTTTCTAAATAGTGAAAAGCTGGAAACAGTGGAGGTCTAAAGTGACTTAGGAGTCCCTGTACATAGATCGTTAAAATGTCATGAACAGGTACAGAAAATAATTTAAAAGGCTAATGGAATGCTGGCCTTTATATCTAGAGGACTCGAATACAAGGGTGTCGAAGTGCAGCTATACAAAGCCCTGGAGTACTGTATTCAGTTCTGGGCACCACACCGTAGGAAGGATATATTGGCTTTGGAGTGAGTACAGCATAGATTTAAAGGAATTCGACCCGGACTAACTATTTTCACTGGTTGAGGAGTCTAGGACTAGGAGACATAGCCTAAAAGTAAGAGCCAGGCCTTTCAGGAGTGAAATTAGGAAACACTTCTACACGCAAAAAGAGTGGTAGAAGTTTGGAACTCTCTTCCATAAACAGCATTTGATGCTAGGTTGTTAGTTTAAATCTGAGATTGATAGATTTTTGTTAACCAAAGGTATTAAGGAATATGGGGCAAAGGCAGTTATATGGAGTTAGGTCACTGATCAGCCATGATCTCATTGAATAGCGGAACAGGCTCGAGCGGCTAAATGGCCTACTCCTGTTCCTGCTTCTGATAGTACTGTACCACTTTCCTTTAGGTAGCCAAAACTCTTCCGGAAGTTATGTCAAGAGGTCCCTGGGAGTATGTCAATACAGAAAGGTTTTGCAATCACTGAAAACATACACACAAAATGGAGACTAAATACAAAACAAGTTTTCTTGCTTCTACACTTTTGTATATTTACACTTATGAAAGATACCAGAATTTAATTACGTGGGTGGGGGGGGAGAGAGAGATGCAGGAGAAAAACATCAATCTGGAAAAGGCAGCATTACAAGCCGTTTTGAGCTTATTTCTTGCAAGTTGTAAGCTTCTTTTATACTGCACTTTTGGTATTAGTGGGGTGTTCTCTGGACTACAAATCCACACCAAAATAGCTTGATAAAACAAGCAAAAACACATTGAGATGCTGCCAGTGAAAATGCACATCAGCTATGGCATGAAAGCAGCTGCTGGGAAACCCAGACCAAAACAGGTGTCCCAGTGTCCCACTAAAGGGTCGAAGACTGGAAACATCGACTGATTGACTTCAGTTTCACCACTGATGCTGCCGGATCTACTGAACATTTCCAGCTATTTCTGTTTTTTGTCCCTTCCCCCTAGGAAACTAAATATTACAAACAAACAGAGCACAAATTGGAACTGGAAAATTCACAAACACTTAAGAATTAATGGTGCAGTTATAAGCCCGAGTTTCACACTGATACAGCACTGATGGGTATTCTCAACACGACACTTACAGGAGGGTACCTAACTAACTGTGCTTTTACAATCAAACCATGGCGACCCACTGCAGCTCCAAATTAACATTTTAACGACAGAAAAGGGCAGCAATCAATGCTCAGGGCGGGTGGTTGTGTTTGTACACACACAACACTCTGCATTTCCAATGTCACAGCAATGAAATGTAGCACCTTCCACTGTGAAAGCTGAGCGAAGACCCTTGGTGTGTACAATGGAAAATTTATATTCTACCCCACTGCTTTTATTGGAACCGGTTCCATATGGGGCAGTTCCCAGGGCTCTGGCATCCGCCAGCTACACTGCAGGACACAGAGTGCAGAGCACCAGCCCATGCAGTTGATTAAAAGTCCTGCAACCGCCACTTTCATCCTCTGACCACTGGCAAAGCATGGCACGGTAAGAACAAATTGACAACCTGTGGCATCCAGCAGCACTGGGATAAGTCAAGGCCAGCCTCACTTATATTACAGCATAAAAGTGGCACTAGTTGTTGCTTTCGCTTGCTTTCCGTCTTTCCCCGCGGGCCCCCCCCACCCCCCCACCCCACCCCCAGTTTGCGATCACAAAGGGCCAATGTAATGCAGATCCCTACCTCAATCAGAACCGATTGAAAGTGCATTGTAATATAGGCAATGCAAGCATATAAATTCAGAACGAGCTAGGCTAACTTAAATTTAACAATTAGAAAAATACGACACCAGGTAGGTCTCTCTTTTAAGCAGTGTATGCTGCTGTCAATCTCTGTTACTCATCAGCTAACTATAATGAAGGAACACTGTGGGACAACATCCTGATCGGGAAAAGATGCGTGTCAGTAAGGGTGGCCAACACATTCCAATCGCATCTGATAATCACAAGAGATTTACTGCAACGAACTCCAAATATATTTAAATCAATTCCAGGACTCCATTACTATAAAAATAAATTCATTCTGAACGTTAACGAAAGACTTTTAAGCCGTTAAGTCACTAAGATTGTAATTCTGTATAATTTATTCAGCACAATTGGAACACTTAAACCGACACTACACATGCCCTTGGTAACTCGCACTACATTTGTGAACTAATTTGTGGCTAAAAATTTGCCAAATTTAATGAATTATTAGCTTTTCTGACAAAAAAATTGAAGGGCAAACGTTAATTACCAGGTGGTTCAGGAACACAGTCAAAGCCTGTGCACATACTTTAAACTAGCCAACCAAGCACAACACCCTAATGACACGGCCCGTGGGGCAGTGCCTGGCGGACACACCAGGGTTAGTGGCCGCAGCTCGTCACCTGCTGCTGGGGACTGACTGACTGATGCATCGAGGGAGCACCAGCTCCTGCTCAGCCCTCGGGAAGGAGCGAGCGCAGCCCCGCACAGACTCGGCATCCGACGGCAATACAAGCAATGGTCAGCACCTCATTGACTGGGTCCCCCGACTCTCCTCACTCAGTCCAATCACTCCCCCCAGTCTCTCACTCTCCCCCCAGTCTCTCTCTTTCTCTCCCACCCCCTGCCTCCACCAGTCCTTCTCTCTCCCTCCCCCAGTCCCTCCCTCTGTCTGTCCCCTTCTCCCTCCCACTTCCAGTCTCTCTTTCTCTCCCTCCCCCAGTCGCAGACTGGCCTGCTCGCCCTCCCCCAGTCCCAGTCTCTTTCTC